>JAESUZ010000535.1:0-119314 GCA_017311185.1 Proteles cristata cristata | reverse complement strand
CTATGTTTTTTTCAAGCCCTGCTATTAATTTCACCATTATTATTCTAAAATCTTGTTCACTTATGCTGCTGATATCTGTTTTGAGCAGTTCATTAGCTGTCATTTCTTCTTGGAGTTTTTTTGGAGGAGAGCTCTTTCGTTTCGTCATTTTAGTTAGCTTTCCGGCTCTTGTTGGTTTTAAAGACCTGTTATGCTCTCTGTTTCTATGAGCACTGCTATATCCAAGAAACTCTTGACTTTCCAGGGCCTATCCTTTCAGAGATTGTTTTTTGAATGGTATCCTCGGTCTCTCTTGTTGGGACCTTAGTTATTTTATTTTCCTATTCGTAGTGATATTTGGGACTCTTCACCTTGTGTACTCTAGCTTGTTTCTTGAGGTAGCCCTGGAAAAGAAAACAGACAGACAGACACACAGGGAGCAGGAGCACACAAACGCACAGGCTGATTCAACTAACATGCAAAGTGAGAGGGAAAACGAAAAGTTAATAGAAAAGACGGAGGAGGGAGGGCGAATAGGGAGCATAAAATACATAAAAGGGTCAAAAAGGGGAAAAGAAAAGGAAAAAAGAAGAAAACCGATGGACAAAGAACGGTTTAAAGTATATACCTGGATTTCCCAGCTACAGTTAAATAGCCGTGTGTATGCAGTGCTGGCTGAAGAGCATAGAGAAAAAGAGAGAAGACAGGGTGAGACAAGGCAGATTTGGAAATAGAATGAACAGGCAGAAGGGATAAGAAACTTTTTTCAAAGAGGTAAAGGGTAGAATGTGGTTGGATAGGTGAGAGAAGGATGCTGGAATTATCCAGAGAAACTATATAGTCTAATTACTCCTGAGAGAAATAGCTGAAAAAGTCGGTAGGTGTAGAATTTACATTTACAGAATGGACTTGTGATTGTTTAAGCAAGCTGGCCACCAGAGTTAATCAGGTCAGTGTTTTGGGGAAAAAAGCGAGAAAAGAGAAAAAAGAAGAAAAAAAAAGAGAAAAGAAAGGGAAAAAAAAAAGAAAGAAGAAAAAAAAAGAAAAAAGAAAAAAAAGGAAAAAGAAAAAAAAAAAGGGGAGGAGGGCACCTCTCTGGCAGGGATGGGCGTGGCGTGATCCGATGCCTCAGGCGGGGGTTCTGCCTTGACGATTGTGGGGAGGAGAGTGACGGTGCTCCAGTCCCTTCTTGAACCCCGCGCTGCAGCTCGCTTTTTTTTTTTTTTGGCGTGTCAACTCCCAGTTCCGGGGATGCAGCCGAAGTTGGTTGCACTCTTCAACCCAGGCCAGTTCCAATCTCCAAATCCCAGTCCGCGCCCGGCTGAAGTTGCCTTAGTCACAGCTTCCCAGACAACCCCCTCGGGCTATTCCAGGCTCCCTGCTGAGCTCTGGGGGCGGAGTCAGGATCGCTGCTTTCTTCTCTGGTTGGCTCTGGTGCGCATGCGCGGGGGCTTGCCTGCAGCGTCCGCGTAGCCTGAGCCCGCTGGAGTGAGGAAAATCGGGTCTCTCTATGGCTCGTCACCCGAAACACGAATTCACAGGCAAATTTCCCAGTTTTTAGCTCTTTGCCTTCCCTCTCAAGTTCCAGCCAGCCAGGAGCGCGGACGCCTGGTGTCTGCGCGTCTCCTTCAGGGGTCCCAGCCGCCCTGGAGCTACAATGGCGGCAGGCGCGCCGCCGCTGGAGTGAGGAAAACCGGGTCTCTCTATGGCTCGTCACCCGAAACACGAACTCACAGGCAAATTTCCCAGTTTTTAGCTTTTTGCCTTCCCTCTCGAGTTCCAGCCAGCCAGGAGCGCAGAGGCCTGGTGTCTGCGCGTCTCCTTCAGGGGTCCCAGCCGCCCTGGAGCTACAATGGCGACAGGCGCGCCGCCGCTGGAGTGAGGAAAACCGGGTCTCTCTATGGCTCGTCACCCGAAACACGAACTCACAGGCAAATTTCCAGTTTTTAGCTTTTTGCCTTCCCTCTCGAGTTCCAGCCAGCCAGCAGCGCGGATGCCCGGTGTCTGCGCGTCTCTTTCAGGGATCCCAGCCGCCCTGGGGCTACAATGGCGGCAGGCGCGCCCGCGCCGCTTTAAAACCCCACCTCCAGGAGCGGCACAAAGAAGCATTTTGTGTGCTCAGCCTCCCCAGGACCAGTTGTCGCGAGGGGACCTGGTGTGCAGGTATTTGGCAAGTACGGTCTTTCTATGCACCGAGCGGAGGTTTTTCTGTCTCGGACTCTCTCCTTTTCCCCTCTCACTCCCCGTAGAGGGTAGAGGGGGATCGCCTCCCACCCTGGAGGCTCCGATCCCGGGCTGATTTTACCTTCCCCGGTTCGCACTCACGTTAGAAGGCTTTCTCAGTGGATTCTGCGTCCTTTTTTCTCCCAGTCTCTCAGGTTTTGTATGGTTTCCAATGGCTTCAGATCTTTTCTGTGTGATGTATGGGTGCGAGTGCAAGTACGGAGCTCCTTACTTCTCCGCCATCTTGCTTCCCTCCCTTCTATTCCTTCTTATTTCATTTTCAGTAGTTTATATATTTCTAGGAATTTATCCATTTCTTGTAGGTTGTACAATTTGTTGGGCATATAGTTTTTCATAATATTCTCTTATGAGTATTTATATTTCTGTACTGTTGGTTATTTCTCCTCTCTCATTTATGATTTTATTTGCTTGAGTCCTTTTTTTCTTGATATGTCTAGCTAGATGTTTATCAATTTTATTGATTTTTTTCAAAGAACTAGCTCCTGGGTTCATTGATGTGTTCGGTTTCCTTTGTTTCATTTCTGTATCATTTATTTCTGCTCTAATTTTTATTATGTCTTTCCTTCTATTAGTTTTAGGTTTTGTTCTTCTAGCTCCTTAAGGTGTAAGATTAGGTTGTTTGCTTGAGATTTTTCTTCTTTTTTAAAAAAATTTATTTATTTTGAGAGAGAGGGAGAGCACATGAGTAGGGAAAGCAGAGAGAGAGAGAGAGAGAATCCCAAGCATGCTCCACACTATTAGCAGGGAGCTGGACACAGTGCTGAATCCCATGAACTGTGAGATCATGACCTGAGCCAAAACCAAGAATCAGCTGTTTAACCAACTGAACCACTGAGGCGCCCTTGAGATTTTTTCTAGATTCTACAGGTAGGCCTGTATTGCTATATAATTCTCTCTTAGAACTGCTTGTGCTGCATCCCAGAGAGTTTGAACCATTGTGTGTTCATTTTCATTTGTTTCTGTGTTCTTTTTAAATTTCTTCTCTGATTTCCCGGCTGACCCATTCATTGTTTAGTAGCATGCTGTTTAGCCTCCATGTATTTGTGGCTTTAACATATTTGATCTTGTGGTTGACTTCTAGTTTCATAGTTTTGTGGTCAGAAAATATGCATCATATGATTTTGATCCTCTTGAATTTGTTGATGTTTGTCTTGTGAACTAATATGTGATCTGTTCTGGAGAAAGTTTCATGTGCACTTAAAAAGAATGTGTTTGTTATTGTTTTAGGATGGAGTGCTCTGAATATATTTGTTAAATCCATCTAGTCCAATGTGTCACTCAAAGTCATTGTTTCTTTGTTGATATTCTGTTTAGATGATTTTTTCTTGATATAAGCGGGGTGTTAAATTCTCCTACTATTATTGTATTATCAATTACGTTATTGTTTTATGTATTTACATACTTCTATGTTGGGTGCATAAATATTTACAATTTTTAGATATTGTTGGATTGTCTCCTTTATTATTACATAGTGTCCTTCTGTGACTCTTGTTACTATAATCTTTGTTTTAAAATTTTTTTAATGTTTTATTTATTTCTAGGAGAGAGAGAGAGACAGCATGAGCAGGGGAGGGTCAGAGAGAGAGGGAGTCACAGACTGAAACGGGCTCCAGGCTCTGAGCTGGCAGTCAGCACAGAGCCCGACGCGGGGCTCGAACCCACGAACCGCGAGATCATGACCTAAGCGAAAGTCAGACGCTTAACCGACTAAGCCACCCAGGCGCCCCATATAATCTTTGTTTTAAAGTCTCTTGTGTCCAATATAATTATTGATACCTCAGCTTTCTTTTGGCATCCATGTGCATGATACATGTTTCGCCATCCTCTCATTTTCAATCTGCAAGTGTCTTTAGGTCTAAAATAGGTCTCTTAGAGGCAGCATATAGATGGGGTTTGCTATTTTATTCTTCCACCCTATGCCTTTTGATTGGAGCATATAGTCCATTTACATTCAAAGTAATTAATTCATAAATATGTACTTACTGACATTTTATTACTTGTTTTGTGGTTGTTTCTGAAGATTTTCTCCGGTCCTTTCCTATCTTTCTCTCTGTTGTGGTTTGCTGATTTTCTTTAGTGATGTATTTGGATTTCTTTCTCTTTATTCTTTGCATATGTTAGTGGTTTGTGATAAATGGTTAACGCTAGGTTTATGTATGACTTCTTCCATATATAGCAGTCTATATTAGTTGATGGTCATTTAAGTTTGAACTCATTCTTTTCTCCTTCCCTCTTCACATTTTTGGTATGTATTATTATATTTCATATCCTTTTTTGTCAGTTGCTTGACTGACTTTTTTACAGAAATGCTCATTTTTACTACTTTTGTGTTTTCTACCTCTATACTGTCACCTTTGGTCTTTTACATGCAGAGTCCCTTTTAATATTTCCTGCAGAGCTGGTTTAGTGGTCACAAACTCCTTTAGTTTTTGTTTATCTGAGAAATTCTATCTCTTCATCTATTCTGAATGACAGCCTTGTTGGATAGAGTATTCTCGATTTTTCCTGGTCAGTACTTTGAGTATATCACACCACTCCCTTCTGGCTTGTAAAGTTTCTGTTGAAAAATCTCCAGCTAGTCTTATGGGACTTCCATTGTAAGTTAATGACTTCTTTTGTCTTCTTGCTTTTAGTATTTTTTTCTTTATAACTGTATTTTGCAAATTTAATTAGAATATGTCTTGGTGTCTGTCTGCAACAGAGGTAGAACTTGAGGACATTATGCTAAGTGATACAAGTCAGAAAGAGTCATACAAATACAGTTTGCTATCACATCTATATGGGATCTTAAAAAAAAAAAAAAAGCCAAGCTTGTAGAAACAGAGAGCACAATGATGATTACTGAGGTGTGCGGGGTAGGGAGATGTTAGGCTATAGTACAGACTTTCAGTTAGAAGATGAATAAGTTCTGGGGATCTGATTGAGTGCAGATAACCATGCTGTATAGTTGCAAGTTGCTAAAAGGGTAGATCTTAAATATTTTCACCACACAAAAAGGAAATAGTGGTTATGTAACATTCTGGAAGTGTTAGCTAACACTACAGTGGCAATAACATTACAGTATATGAGTGGTCATATCAACACATTGTGCTTGTTAGAATTTATACAATGTTATATGTCAGTTGTATCTCAATGAAGGAAGAAAGAATAAGACAACTCTTAGACCTCATCTTTTTATGGGTAGCAGCAGACTGACACTGACTCAGTTCCCAAAGAGGAAATATCTTCCAGTGTTATTTTCAGATTTGGCTAACAAAGATAATCTTAAAGAAGACCTCCTACAGGTTAGAATCACTGGCAAGGAGAACAATACTGGGGAAGCTACTCCCAGGATATAAGATCAAAGGCTCATCAGAGAAGATCCTTTGCCCTCAAGCAAGGGCCCCTGACATATCTACTCAGTATCTCTTCAAAATAATTATAGGTCATCGGTTAATTTATGTAGCCACTTCTCTCCCTCTCCAAATGGGAATTTGGGTTGGAGTGATTTTCCTCCTACTGTCAGGGATTCACTATTGTGTATCACATTTGGGGTGGGAGGTGAGAGATGTCTTCCAGTAAAGAAGAGCCATGTATGTAACTCTTGGAAGATACAATCAGGCACTACGCAGAGACTCCTGCACTTTGAGCTGGGAAGTGATAGGAGGGGCTATCTCCCTCAAGGAAAGGGTGAGGGTGTTCTGCATGTGGGAAGAGAAGGGAGCATTTGTGACCAGGAAGGCAATGCTTTAGATTGTATTATAGTTCAGAAAGATCAGTTTCCCCTCCCCAGGGGAAGATTGTCCTTGCTTGCCTTCTTTCCATCAAGACTAGCCATGAGATTTGCCCTAGCTAATGAAATGTGAATGGAGATCATGCATGTCACTTTTGGGCAGAAGCCATAGAGCCAGCTTGAGGTTTATCCTGTTCTCTATTCCCTCAACCATGAGATCAGCCATGTTCCGGTTCCATCCACATTCCATGTTCCATGATGCAACACCCTGGGTGTCAGGGCAAAGAAACTAGAGTAGAGTTGCAGCCAATCCATAATAGACAATGCCATGTGAATTTGAAATAAACCTTTGTTGTAAGCCATGGGAATTTGTGATTACAGAATGTCCTAGCTCCTTCTGAAGGATATACACCCAAGATTTGTTGGGGAGGCAGTGTTCCCAGCCCTAGGTAATTCATCATGATTGGTTGAGGCAATGATGGCAATCTCATTCTTGCTTGCTGCTGATTGGCCTGAAGTGGTCATGTGACTAGTTCTGGGCGATGGGGCCTGGAATAGGAGTCTGCCGAGGGACTTGTGGGAAGGATTTTCCTCAATGATGAAAGAGCAATGTCAAAGAAGCCCATTTTACCCTACCATTTAGTCTGCTGAGGCTGCTGTCACAAAATACCACAGAATGCTAGAAGCCCCAGATGCGAGTACCGACGGAGCTGGTTTTTGGCGAGATCTCATAGATATTTCTTCCTATGTTTCCTCACCTGGCTTTTCTTCTGTGTGTGCAAGTACACAGAGAAAGAGTGAGCTATGGTGTCTCTTCTTCTTCTTAGCAGGACACTAGTACTATCAGACTCATTTAACTTTGATTATCTCCTTGAGAGTCTTATCTTCAAATAACAGTCACATTGGGGTTATGGCTTCAACATATGAATTTGAGGAAGAGGGCACAATTCAGTCTATAACATCCACCACTTTTCTTGCTCCTTGCAATGCTGTCCTGTGAAGATGCAATATATGGAAGAGCTATTGTAGCCGTTGGGCTGCCATGAGGGGAAGCATTGCAGAGAGCCTCGATACAGCCACGTGGTAGAATGAAAAAGAACTTTGTCTTTGTTAGCACCATGGATCCACCATACCAGTCCCGGAACCTCTCTACATCTTGCTGTGTGGGTTTATGTAAACCATTTGAATCCATTCCCTTGGTTAATATTAACACAATAATGCTATCTAGCAAGCAGCCTCAAAATCTCAGTGTCTTCCAACAAAGTCATTATTCTCAGGCTCATGGATCTGAGCCTGGCAGATCTGTGGGGAGCCTATCGGAGTGCCTCTACTTTACACTGTGTGTCTCGACTTGACTTTGGGCTGTGGGTTAGCTTCTACTGTGCTCCACTTGCCGGCCATCATCCTTCTTGGACCGGGACTCGCCCTCAGCATGTTCTCATGGAAAAGCAAGTCAGTGGCCAAACCCAACCATTTTAATGGGTTGGGAAAAGGTACTCCATCCACAGTAGGGCGGGCCCTGCGAAGGTGTAGGACAGGCTGTGGGGAGTGAGGAATTGGGGCCGGCGATCCAACCTGGTACACCAAGCAGTATGTTACCTACAGTGGAGAGCATCTTAGTCAATTCAGTATCAGGTGTATGGCTGTGAAATTGAGGTCAGAGGGGGAGAAAGAACACAGACCTGTTCACATAGATAGATATGAGGTCAAACCCCAGCTCTCTGCATTTCTAACTATGTGACCTCAGTCACTTCATTTAATTCTCTGAGCCTTGGTTTTCTTGGCTATAAAGCAAGTTTTACAAATGAAGTGAGAAGGCATATGCAGGTAGTTTGCAGAGGCCCTGGCCCTTATTAGGTAAAGCAGTAAGACTTTCTCTTATATCCTTTTACTCACAGAAGCAGAGTATAAATTATAAATAAATAAGGCTGGACAGAGTGAGTGGCGCCCTTTATGTTTTCTATCTCTAGTATTTGGAAACTCTGACTTGCTTATTTGGGTATTTGCCTGGCAGCACAGTATCTGTAATTCCTTCTCTTTCCTTCCAGGTATGAATGATGTATGCAGGAAGCATATGGTCCCTATGAAAAAAGACTGCCTAAAATGCTGTTATTTACGGGAATAAGCTACCATAAACCCCGTTATTCCTAATCTTTCATTTAAAATATCATGCATGTCCAGTACGATGACCTTATGTTTGCATCCAGAAAGAGCAATCACTTTGTTGTTTTGTTTTGTTTTGTTTTGTTTTGTTTTGTTTTGAGCAAAGGAAGAGAAACCCATCCTAGTGAGATTCCAGGCTGCTCTTTGTAACCGTGCCTTTTGGTTTTTTGATTTCTCTAAGTCTCCCTCACGTGATAGTAGGTCCTACGTGTATGGACACAGTTTATTCTGATTGTGTATGGACTGGATTCTGGGTAGCAGGTGGCCTGACAGAGCCTCTTGCTTAAGAAGGGTTTGAAATGCCTATTGAAAATCGTGGAGGGAGGAATATTCTACCTGGGAAAGCCATTCTGCTCTGAGCGCCTGCTGGAGGCAGCCCCTGACACAGGCAGGTGGCACATGCCAACATGGTTTGCCTTGCAACACGGGAGTCCCTTGGGGCAGTCTTCCTTGTGGATCATCCCTTGCAGCAGGAGTGAGTCAGCCCTTTGGCTTGAGGCCAGGATCAAGACATCCTCACACCGTCTCGGGGCTTGTGCCAGGAAGAACATTCCTGCTGCAGTTCGCCTTCTCCAGGGTCTGCGGGCAGGAAGGAATTTGAGAGTGCAGATGTGTCCTTTCTGGAATTTCTGCTGTAGAGCCCATGGGTTAAACCTCCATCACTCCTTGGGCACCATTTGAAGGCACTAGCCTCAGAGAAGCAGGGCATGAAAGAACGTAGACGCAGGTATGTCCTGAAGCCCACACACGGCTCACCTCCGTGTGGCCATGCAGCTGGGCCTCAGGGACCCCTGCGGATGGCCTTGACCCTCTCAGGGCTGTTTCTCTCTGCTTTTGCAGACTGACCTCTCTACCTGGTTGCCAGCACTTTCATTTCCCCATATGTTTTCCCCTTCATTATTTATTCTAGCAAAGGTTTGTGGAGGGACAGCTGTGTGCCAGGACTTTTCTAGGTAACAGGATACAAAAATGAGTGAGTCACCCTTGGCCATTCCATAGTGGCACCCAGAGGGGGTGGCCTAGGAGAGAGGAGAGGCCTCAAGGAGAAGGGGACACTGGGCTCTGGGCATTCTGAAGAGGGTATATGGATACCATCTGGGTTCTGAATGGGGAAGTGTCTGCATCATGGCCTTCCTGGTGAAGGAGGTGTTTGAGCCAGGCTCACATGGGGCTCTGGAACTCTGTAGGCAGAGCTGTGGAGAGGTCACGTGGCCCAGGGCACCCTGTGCCGAAAAATCACATCAGTGTTCAGAGAACAGCAACTAGATCAGGTCACTAGGCATGCGGCATGACAGGGAAGGTGATAGAAATAAGACTGGAAAGGTAAAATGGTTCCAGAAACTCAGAGGCCTTGAAGCTAAGAAGGTGAGGAGAATGTGGAGAAAAGGGGGAGATTTCCGAGTAGAGGAAGGATAGAATAGTATAGCGTGCAGTGTATTGGTTGGATACGTAGTAGGAGATCACTTTAGGCCCCATAATCCTTGCAAGAGCTCTTGAGTGCCTGGACAAGAGCTGGGGCCATGGAAACAAAAGGAGGCGATGACTTAGAAACATTTCCAAGGCGAACTTCATAGAATGTGGTATAGCATGACATGTGGCTCAAGATAATGTGTCAGCTTTTAACACAGTGTTGGGGCGCCTGGTGGCTTAGTCGGTTAAGCGTCCGACTTTCGCTTAGGTCATGATCTCGCGGTTCATGGGCTCGGGCCCCGCGTCGGGCTCTGTGCTGACTGCCAGCTCAGAGCCTGGAGCCTGTTTCAGTCTGTGACTCCCTCTCTCTCTGACCCTCCCCTGCTCACGCTGTCTCTCTCTCTCTCCAGAAATAATTTAAAAAAAAACATAAAAAAAAAAAGAAAAAAAGCTTTTAACACAGTGTCCTATGCACAGCAGGTACTCCCTAAACATTTGTTGAATCGATGGGCAGATGATGAACTTGTGTTCGAATATATAAATAATCCAAGTAGACAAAAAGTTCAGCCTTTCTAGTAATCAAAAGAATCTGCTACTGCACACAACTTTTTGACAAGTGACAATGAAAAATGCTCACTAAGATGTTGTGAAACAGGCAATTTCATCCACAGCCAATGGTAATATAAACTGGATGGGCTTTTAGCCACACAGCTCATATACCCTTAGATACGATGATGTACATCTTGTAATTTGTCCTGAGAAAATAATCCTAACTGCAGAACAATCTTTTACTATAATAACAAAAATTTTAGGAGCCCCTGGATGGTTCCATCAGTTGAGCGTCCGACTCTTGATTTCAGGCTAGGTCGTGATCCCAGGGTTGTGGGATCAAACCACACTCAGCATGGAGCCTGTTGGAGATTCTCTCTCTCTCTCTCTCTCTCTCTCTCTCTCTCTCTCTCTCTCTCTCTCTCTCTCCCCCTCTGCTCCTCTCTCCTGCTCGCATTCTCTCCCTCTCTCTCTAAAATTAAAAAAAAATTCTTTGAATATTCAAAAAAGGGTATCGATCAAGTTCATTAACTGACATCCATATTATAGAATTGTGTAACCCCTGAACCCAAAGTTAGAAAAGGCGGAAAGGCTCTTATTGGTATATTTCTGTGAAAAATCTAGTAGAAACTCTACTGTATTCAGTGTGCTTTTAGAACATTCTTATAGGAAACTCGGGAAACAGAAGTTCAGGGTAGAAAAGAAGTTACCCATTTCTTTTACAACCAGAGGGAAGAAAACCACCATATCGGAACAAAGAGGGAATTTGACTTCGGGAATTTAGCTGTCTTCATAGGGCTGGTTCGAATGTGCTGGTGAAGAAAAGGCTCCCTGGCCTTCTCCGTTGGACTGCTCTCTGAGGAGCCGCCCAGCAGTCACAGCGTGGACCCTGTGCTCCCTCTGCTGGCTCGAGTCCTGCAGACATTCCCCAGCACAGAGAACCAGAGACAGCTGAGAATTTACTCCCAAGGGAAGAAAGCTTAGAGACACATTGACTTATTTACGGAATCCCCTGCTCCCCCTTTTCTCACGAAAGGCCTGTGTCAGAATTTATCTTCTACCCCCTGCTTCCAGAAGAAATCTCAAAGAGCCGCCCTCTTGCATTACATTTGGGGGCTCTCCCCGGTCTTCTGGGGTGAATGACTCACCTTTTTTTTTTTTTTTTTACATTTTTAATGTTTTACTTATTTCTGAGAGAGAGAGAGAGCATGAGACACAGAATCTGAAACAGGCTCCAGGCTCTGAGCTGGCTATCAGCACAGAGCCCGATGTGGAATTGAACCCATGAACCATGAGATCATGACCTGAGCCAAAGTCGGACGCTTAACTGACTGAGCCACCCAGGCGCCCCTGTATGACTTGCCTTCTTACTGGCTGGCTCCAATAATAACCGTCTCTGCCTTTGCTGAAAGTTTCAGAGGGAAGCAAACACGTCTTTTGAGCCTCCCATGATGCCCACATTTATCCCCTCTGTCCAGCGCAGATGAAATTGTCATAGTCACCAACACAAGCACTTGGCCTGACACCCGGGACACAAACGAATGAGGATGGAGCCAGCAAAAACCTGACAGTCCCTCTAGGGATCCCCTAACACTGGCTTTTGGTTTGACTCCCCAAGAAAATTGTTTTTGGGGGGGCAGGAAGCTCTGAATATACTCACTACAAGCTAATATTTACAGACTCTTAGTTGTGAGAAAAATTTTTTAGCATTTATTTATCTTTGAGAAGAGAGAGAAAATGTGTGGAGGAAGGACAGAGAGCGGGAGATAGAGGATCAGAAGCAGATTCCTTCCTGGGGGCGCAGATCCTGATGTGGGGCTCGCCCCACGAACCGTGAGATCATGATCAGAGCTGAAATCAAGAGTCAGATGCTTAACCGACTGAGCCACCCAGGTGCCCTAGTTTGTGAGGAATTTTAAGAAAAGATGAGGGACGAGGAAGACACTGATCTACGTAGACAACATTGGAAGGTATAATTGAGATTAAAGAGACTTAAGCAGTTTCATTCTAGGACACCCTAGAATGAAGTCTTTCTTGTTACCGTGGCTTCAGTTCATGACACATGGTGACATATAAGATACCGAGGCGGGGTTCTCTCACCCTGCATGTTCTGTGCTGGTGACCATTTCACCAGGCTCTCCAGAAGTAGACGCGGGGGCCCTGCTTTGTGGCGAGTGTCCATCTCCACAGCAAAGTTACTCCCTCCACGGCTGATTTCAGACTACTTGTGTGATGTCACTGCGTGTGTGTCTGGGAAGAGATACGCACAGAGCTGTTAACGGGCCGGTATGAACTGGCTTAGCACGCCACTGCATACCAGTAATAAAGTTCTACTGTTATTTCAGAAGGTTATAGCATGTGTATTTATCGCCAATGAAATGTGTATATTACGTTTTTGCTTAAGTTTAGGGATGACGCAGATTTGAATCACGTACCCTTGAGTTTCTGTGAAAAGCTTATGATTCTTATTCTAACAGTTGCCTGTTTGCTCCTTTAAATACAGAGAAAGGGAAGTAAATCGTTCTGCATGTTCAATATGACCGATTTATCTCTGCAGACATCCCTTATCTTCTTGTATTTTGCCTCATTGTGCTTCATAGATGTCATGGTTTCTTTTTGCAAATTGAAAGTTCACAACAGCCCCACGTGGAGCAAGTTTGCCAGCAGTGTGACTTTTCCTACGGCATTGGCACCCTGTATTTCTGTGTCACGTTTTGGCAATTCTCGCCCTAGTCCTGACTTTTCCATTGTCATTATAGGTGTTACCCTGCTCTGTGATTAGTGATTACAGCTTACCGAAAGCTCAGATGATGGCTAGCAACTTGTAGCAATTACTATTGCTCTAGCAGTATATTTCTGTATATTCGCAACAGCGGTTAGACTCAGCGGACTGTAGTATAGAATGCATGTCATGTTTGTATCACTGGGAAAGCAAAACATTCATCTGACTCCCTTTATGGTCACGGTCTAGAACCGAACCCTCCATATCTCTGAGGCCTGCCTGTACTTATGAACTGGTATGTATTTTTTTGCAGTCTCAGGTTTTTTTTATTGCAGTAAAATACACATAAAATTTGCCATCTTAACTATTTTTAAGTATACAGGTCAGTGGTATTAAATACACTCACACTGCTGCGTGGCCATTACTACATCCATCCTGAAAACTCTTCATCTTGTACAGTGCAGCTCTATACCTATTAAAATATAATTACCTCTCTCCCTTTCTCCACCTTCTGACAAGCACCGTTGTGCTTTCTTTTGCTTTTGAGCACACCAAGTAATTCATATAAGTGGCATCATACAGTATTTTGTCTTTTTGTGATTGGCTTATTTAACTTAGCACAATGTTCTCAAGGTGTATCCATGCTGTGGCATATTGCAGAATACCCTGCCCTTTTTTTAAAAGGCTGAATAATGTTCCGTTGTATGTATAGACCACATTTTCTTATCCATCTGTCCATCGATGGGCACTTGGGTTGCTTCTGTGTTTGAGTTATTACAAATAATGCTGCTATGAACACGGGTGTATAGATGTAAACTGATATATTTATGAGAAGGTCTGTTACAACGAAGGACTATTGTTTTGAGAGGAGAACTGCAAAATACTATAAGAGAGTTACAATATTTGGAAGGCGTAACTGATTTTTTTGGTTTTGCCATTTTGCCTCGAACAGAACCCTACGGGTCCCCTTTGGATTCTCGACTGCTTGGCCTTGAAAGTGATGTCCTTGTTGGCGGACTGACTTAATGCGTTAAGAAATAAGTAGAAACATTTAGCTTCAGAATAAGAGATTTAAAGACCTCACAGAATTTTCGGTTGAAATGAGAAGAAATGTCTTAGGTGTTCGGGGAGAATTGGGAAGAGGATTTGATCACAAAAACGTACCGACACAAGATGGTGCTCATTCGCCTTGCAAGCATGGTGCCTTTGTTTCGAAACCGTATTTAGAAAGGAGTGATTTTAAGATGCGTTGTGCGTTTTGCCACATGTTGGTATTTTTTTTAAGAGTCCTTAGGGGGAGATAGCTACCGAGTTAGTGGTAGGAAGGTGCTCGTAAGATTTGTAAAATGAACAGATCAATGGGAAGGGGTCACTGGGCTATGCCTCTGTTACGCCGGCTTCTGCCTTTCCACAGAAGCACATATTCTTGCCTGCTTTTGCCTGTGGCTGCCTAGTAGGAAGACGATAAATCTCTCCTAGAGGAAACCTGATGTGTTTCTGTCTGTCTTCGGACAGGAGGGGCTTCAGGGCTCCCTCTCTGACCACCGATCCCACCTTTACTGGTCCCTGGCTCCGCCCCTTTTCCCTTCCACTGCCCATGGGTCTGTTTATATAAGTACTTCCACTTGAGGCGCTTTTGGCCCTTCAATGTTCATTTATTTGAGGAAGAGAGAGAAAGAAGGCATGCACAAGCAGGGTAGGGGCAGAGAGAGAGAGGGAGAGAGAGAGACTCCCAAGTAGGCTCCATGATGTTAGGGCAAAGCCTGACAGGGTGTTAGATCTCATGACCTTGAGACCTGACCCAAAATCAAGAGTCAGATGCTTAACCACCACCCAGGCACCCCATGGAATTTGTAGTTTTCGTTTATGCCTTTCTTTGTTCCCTGGTCTCTGTGTACATCTACACAGCAGACTGCTCAGAGGACCACAAATCCTGGCTTCTCTCTGATCGCCAACGCAAAACATTTCCCTCAGAATGTTCCTCTGGCTTTATTTTTTGGCCTTGTATCAGGACTTGGGACCCTGATGTATTGCCCTAAATTTCTTCTTCTGAAATCCACCCACTTCTGAAGTCCAAACGATGGAGAATAAGGTAAACTGAAGTTCTAGTGGCTAACCCTCACTCTACAGGTGAAATTAAAAAAATTCTTTAAGTTTATTTATTTATTTTGAGAGAGACTGAGACAGCATGAGCGGGGGAGGGGCAGAGAGAGAAAGGGGAGAGAGAGAATCCCAAGCAGGCTCCACACTGTCAGCACAGAGCCTAATATGGGGCTCGAACTCACGAAATCATGAGCTCATGACCTGAGCCGAAATCAAGAGTCGGACACTTAATCAACTGAGCCACCCAGGTGCCCTTGAAATTATTTTGAAATAAGTGGAGACTTAGAAAAAACGTTATAAAGATAGAAAAGAGTTTTGCACATATGGATTCCCTAAATAATAATCACTTATCGTGCTTACTTTATGATTTCCTCTCTTTTCTTTGAACCATTTAAAATAAGTATTGGATATGATGCTTAAATACCTCAAGTGTATTTCCTTAAAAACAAGGACATTCTCTTACATCACCATAATACTTTTTTCAATATCAGGGAACACTGATGCAGCATTATTCTCTAATCTACATACCTTTCAAATTTCACCAACTGTACTATTAGTGTCTTTCATAAGAAAGGAAAATAAGGGGCACCTGAGTGGCTCAGTTGGTGGTGCGTCTGACTCTTGATTTCCACTCAGGTCATGGTCTCAGGGTTGTGGGATCGAGCCCCATGTTGGGCTCTGTGCTGACAGCACGGAGCCTGCTTAAGAGTCCCTCTCTCTCAACCCCTCTCCCCTTCTTGCATTCTTATCTCATAAAAAAAAAAAGGAGACTAAGTGTTTTGTGGTGCAGAACTTGATCTAAGGTCACATATCACATTAGTTGTCATGTCTTTGAATCTCCTCTGATTTGAAACTGTTCCTCTTTGTGTCTGTTTTTTTTCCCATGGCCTTGACACTTTTGAAGAGGCCATTTGTTTGAAGAGTGTCATGATTTGCTTTGACCAATATTCCCCTTTATTATGCATATTTAATGCATATTGTATGCATCTTTGTCAGAAACACCACCAAAGTCCTTCTCCGTGCCTTGTATCCAGAGGCTATGAGAATGATGTCATCGTTACTGATGTTACTCTCCCCCCGGGAAGGTGGTGTCTACAGGTCTGTCTCGTATAAAGTTCCTTTTTATTATCTTTGTGATACATAGGTATGTATGGGAGGTTACAGGAGACTAAGTTAATAGCCTGCTTGTCATCAGTTTTTCCTCTAGTTTTGCCATCCAGCGGTGGTTCATTTCTGAAACAAGTATTATTAGCATCTTTGCCAAACAGCGATTTTTTAAATGCTTTCTACAAATTTTTTTAAAAATTATTTCTTCCTGGGGCGCCTGGGTGGCTCAGTTGGTTAAGCGTCTGACTTCACCTCAGGTCATGATCTCATAGTTCGTGGGTTCAAGCCCCGTGTTGTGCTCTGTGCTGACAGCTAGCTCAGAGCCTGGACCCTGCTTCGGATTCTGTGTCTCCCTCTCTCTCTCTGACCCTCGCCCGCTCATGCTGCCTCTCTCTCTCAGAAATAAATAAAACATTAAAAAAAATTTTAAATTATTTCTTCCATAGTTAAAAAGGTTTTCCTTTCTCTTTCACTTGTTTATTTATATCAATTTGTTGTTACATCAGTGTAGTATGATAATGTACTCTCGTTATCATATGCGCTATAGCTTATTACTATTATCATTCTTTTTCATGTTCACATTGCCCGACACTTGGCCAGGGGAGTCTTCTTTAAGGTGGCTTGTTTCCTTTTGATATGTTCCAATCATTCTTTGATGAATTATTTACTTTCCATTGCCACAAGAACTTCTGGGCTAACCTTGAACTTTCTCAGCTCCAGCCTTGCAGTCAGCTGTTCCTGCAGGGAGTCTGGTTCACTTGGTGGAAGATGGTGCTTAGCAACAGAGATCTGGGAACTACTCGAATGATCCCAAGGAAGATTGCTTTTTTATGCCCTATCTCTACTCTTGTCACCAGAACCAAAACACATTCAGTAAGAGAGAGTTCCTTTATCTTCTTCCTTGGCTCCCTTTATATACTCCATGCTCTAGAATTTCTGGGCTCTTCTAAATGCCAGACTACTCTACTTCCAGGACACTGGGTGTGACTCAGCTCTGAGTGCTAAATTCAGATGTTCCTCCCAGACAACTCTGGTTTGAAGGCTTCACGCGACTATCACGTCCACACGGTAAACAAAAAACCATGGTGAGCTCTGCAGAAAGAGCCCTAATCTACCCCTAGACCCAGACTTCATTTCATTAGGCCAGGGCGTGATAAAATATTGGGATTCCCAAAGTTTATTGAAATTCCTGGCTGACGTTTTCTGTGGGCCTTGTTTTGTTTTCACCGAAAGCGTATCATGTTTTCCAGAAGATAAAATAGGAATAATGCAGAGCCAGCACTTCGTGTGTCATTATGAGAAGCTTTGACCCACGGGGGGTACTAAGTAACTGAATGTCACCTGGACTCGGTGCTCCGTTGGTCTGTGCTTGTGCTGATGTGCTTTTTGTCCCACATTCCTGCTGACACCAGGCAGGGCCCGGGACCGTGTATTTCGGGTCATGAGTTTATCATCTGATTTTCAGCGCTCCCCATCCCAACCTTTGCACCCATTAATGATCCTTTCAGATTTCAGTCTTAGCAGAATATGGCCGGAGCCCCAGATGTGGGCCGAGGCCCGTTTTCCTGTGATGGGTGAGATGAAGATGGGTTTTACAGGTTAACCGGGAATTGTAACTATGTAAACTCTTTAAAGCATGGATGAAGGTGGAGAAGGAGGAAGAGGGAAGTGGAAAACCCGGAAGGAGAGGCGGTGACAGAGACCAGACGTGACTCCCACCGCCTAAGCTGTTTTGCTATTCGACCCTTTCCAGGAAATGTGCCCCACTCTCGTTTTGATCCCTTGGGCAGCCGTGTGAAGTAAAGGGCCAAAGAATTCTTACTCTCATTTTCAAAACGAGGACACTGAGGTTCCTGGAGGTGACATGACTTACGTCAGGTCACACGCTCACGCTCAGAGGAAGGAGCCAGAAACAATTCCTCTGGCAGCCTTTTTGTTATAAGAGTTTGCTTCTCCCTTAGAAGTGAGCATCATTTATTCTTTCCCAGAGGAGTTCAAGGGCGCCAGGTCCTACTGCGATGGCTGGCTCTGCTGCAGAGGCCGGAGCCAGAGTTGGCAGGAACTGGCCACACTGCTGGAACTTTCTGCTCCGACAAGATGCGCAGTTTTCTCCAGGGGCGCTGGTAGGGGCCACCCTGAGAGTGAGCTCAGGCCACTTTGGGGGGAGAGAGGACATCCACTCTTTCCACAGGGTTCACTGATGCCGTGTGGCGGGGCCAGGCGTATCCTGTCCAGGGGAGGGGAGCGCTCGCTGGCGAACAGTAATTTCATCCTCCCCTGTGCACACAGTGCCGAGTGGCCTGGGCCTTGGACACCAATCTTGCAGCCTTTCCACAGCCCCACAGAGCGTCATGCTTCATGCTGAATTTTTTTTTTTTCTGAGAGGGTTAAAACAAGACCTCGTAGCTGCTACTGAGTCACAAAGACATCGAGATGCAGAAATCAAATAGTTAAAAGAATCTAACTCACAGCAACCCGTAGCTAATTCGTTAGGGCCACATTTAGAATAGTGTGATAGGTTCGCAGTTGCATGGAAATTTCTTTCTTTTTAATTTTTTCTAATGTTTTTGTTTTTGTTTTTGTTTTTTTGATAGAGAGAGAGAGACAAAGCATGCACGGGGGAGGGGCAGAGAGAGAGGGAGACACAGAATCCAAATCAGGCTCCAGGCTCTGAGCTGTCAGCACAGAGCCTGACGCAGGGCTTGAACTCACGAACTGCAAGACCATGACCTCAGCTGAAATTGGATGCTCAACCGACTGAGCCACACAGGTGCCCCTGAAATTTCTTGGTTTTAACAGCAGCCTCACCAAATCTCTGATGTAGGGGACGGAATCCTTTCTCTGTCCTGTGCTGGAGCTGAGGGGAACATTAAGCTCTGTGACTTCCTATGTGAGCTTTCCATCTGATCCTTAGATAATCTCTGACACACACCCCTGGGAGAAGTCATCCTCTAGACCCCTATATTAGGTGATTTGCTGTCCTACTCTGCTTTATCAAAAAAAAAATATCTAAATGAGCTAGTATCATGGTGAGGATATGAGCATAATAGCTGAAAGAGCTAGAAGGTAACAGATGAGAAGCTGAAAATAGCATAGTCGCCTATTATATAAGGAATCAACTTCATCAGGCGGCAGCGTGCACAGATTTTCCTCCTTTGCACCCCCGTCCTCTACAGTTTCGAGAGCAAAACCAATTCCCCCCGCCCCTGTGGTCTAGCCTATAACTGGTGGGCTGCCCTTGTTAGAAGTACCAGCCCTGAGCCTGCAATGGCTTGCCAAACAGAAGCGTCCCTAGGGACTTGGGGGCACCTTCAGCTGCTGCCGGCCACGTGTGGGCCCAGGAGATGCGGGTGGCAGAGGGGACAGCTTATACTGTGCTTCGTACACTTGGCAAATACTGGAATTCCCTTTTGCCAGCTGTGGGCTGGAAGGGTACATTAGGTGGCCTCTCTGTGTTTCTGGGAGATGAAATGGGGTCAGCAGGAGGGCATAATGGCTCTCTGCTTGGGTTCTTCTTGCTACCGAGTGGAAGGAGAGGGTCCCTTGCTTATGGACTAGAAGTGAATTCTCAGTGTCTTCTCAGAGTTAAGGTGTTGGAAGTCTGCACTGCCGGCACTAGAATATAAACTATAGTGGTCCGTGTTGTTCTGGGAATAACAATAATAGTAGCAGATCAGCTGACATTAGCTGAGTATCTTCTGCGCCCCAGGAACCACGCTTGGCACACTGGTGCATCAGTTTGCACCATCCTTGGAACCTGAGTTCGCTGAGCTTCTATAACACGTGCACTGGCTTCCCCTTCGGTTGCTACATATGGCATTCACGTCCAGGGGGACAAAAAGCTACTCTTGCCAAAGCAATCGCGTTCCTCTGCACATCTGGAGCCACGATTGCCCCGAAGGGCTCGAGATCACCCCTACCTGGTGATTGTCATTGGTCTCCTTTCGCAGAGGGAGAGTCAGAAACCCAGGGCAGTCACTGTTCTTCTCAGCCAGAGAGAGGCAGAGTCAGGAGTCTTACCCATGTTCTTTCCAGGCCGCCTCACAGCCAGAGACTCCAGTCCGTTTTCATTTTCTACTCCAGATTCTCATCACCATCAAGGCATCATTAAGCATTTCCCAAACTTACCGTTTGCTAAATCGAATACATTCTACCAAATGCTTAAATCCGTTTGATTTTTTTATGTGTCTTGGTGTAAGTTTCAAGTGAATTTCTAGCATTTGGTCTCCCTGGGTTCAGGCAGAGGATGGCACTTGTACGAAAAGCTTCAGACACTAAATCTTTTTTTTTTTTTAATTTTTTAATGTTTTATTTATTTCTAGGAGAGAGAGAAAGAGAGACAGCGTGAGCAGAGGAGGGTCTGAGAGAGAGGGAGTCATAGACTCTGAAACAGGCTCCAGGCTCTGAGCTGGCAGTCAGCACAGAGCCCGACGCAGGGCTCGAACCCGCGAACCGCGAGATCATGACCTAAGCGAAAGTCGGACGCCCAACCGATTAAGGCACCCAGGCTCCCCTGGACACTAAACCTTTTGAGGCTCACCCACAATCACAGCTCTGCATTGGAAATAAAGCACGTGATGGGGTTTGTTTTTCTCATTTCTGGCCAGCTTAATCACATCAGTTACGAGAATGAACGATTTTTTTTTTAATTTTTTTAATGTTTTATTTATTTCTAGGAGAGAGAGAGAGAGAGAGAGAGCGTGAGCAGGGGAGGGTCAGAGAGAGAGGGAGTCACAGATCTGAAACAGGCTCCAGGCTCTGAGCCGGCAGTCAGCACAGAGCCCGACGCGGGGCTCGAACCCACGAACCGCGAGATCATGACCTAAGCGAAAGTCGGACGCTTAGCTGACTAAGCCACCCAGGCGCCCCTGAACAATTATTTTCTTGATGTCAGGTATTTATAAAGAGAAACCTGGAAATGTCAGGTGCTTGCTATAGCTTAATAGTAATTAGGAGTATTAATTAAAAGAGTTTCCATTTGGGATACCTGGGTGGTTCAGTCGGCAAAGCATTCAACTCTTGATTTCGGCTCAGGTTCAGGATCTCATGGTCATGAGATGGAGCCCCTAGTTGGGCTCTGCGCTGAGTGTGGAGCCTGCCTGGGATTCTCTCTCTCCTTCTCTCTCTCTGCCCCTCCCCTGTGTACACTTTTTTGCTCTCAAAATAAATAAACATTAAAAAAATAGTTTCATGTTAACTTTAACATTGTCCTTATAGTAATTAAGAATTTTGCACCTTAGTCAAAAGCAGTCATGCATTATGGGGCGCCTGGGTGGCTCAGTCGGTTAAGGGTCTGACTTCCGCTCAGGTCATGATCTCATAGTTCATGGGTTCAAGCCCCATGTCGAGCTCTGCTGACAACTGAGAGCCTGGAGCCTGCTTCAGATTCTGTATCTCCCACTCTCTCTGACCCTCCCCTGCTCACGCCATCTCTCTCTCCTCTCTCTCTCTCTCTCAGAAATAAATAAAACATTAAAAAAATTTTTTTAAATTAAAAAAATAAAAAAGCGGTCATACGTTGTAATGATCTATCAGAGAGCCTTTGCCAATGATCAGTTATGCCCTTTCACCTCTGTCTGCTCCACATCATGCTCACCAGAGGTTAGAGGTACTGTCTTACTATGCAGACAAATGACTATACCAGTATCTCAATGCTGATTTCGGAGAAATCTTACTTCAAATGGCCTTCTATTTTGAACCACTTGGCATTTTTTGCAGTGCTTCATTAGCATATGTAGAATTGAACAGCGATCGCTAGTCCATAGCTTCCTGTAATGACACCCTCCCTATCCCTGAAGGGGAATTCTGAAAAGCAAGGGAATTAAAAACAAATACACAATGGGGCGCCTGGGTGGCTTAGTT
This sequence comes from Proteles cristata cristata, assembly GCA_017311185.1. Taxonomy (NCBI): domain Eukaryota; kingdom Metazoa; phylum Chordata; class Mammalia; order Carnivora; family Hyaenidae; genus Proteles; species Proteles cristata. The sequence continues at coordinate 97,463 of JAESUZ010000535.1, read as the reverse complement.
GATTAAGCGTCCGACTTTCGCTTAGGTCATGGGATCTCGCGGTTCGTGGGTTCGAGCCCCGCGTTGGGCTCTGTGCTGACTGCCAGCACACGCCCGTCTCTCTCTCTCTCTCTCTCTCTCTCCTAGAAATAAGTAAAACATTTAAAAAAATCAAATAAACATTTGGAAAAAAAACAAATACACAAGCAAAAACAAAGGAATAATGTGAGAGAAGAACAGGAAAGCCAATATTTGGACCTCTGGATCTGGAACACAGGAGGTCAGCCTTCTTTCAGAGGCCTGGTGTGTGGCTGCTAGAGCCGAGATGTAAGAGAGTATTTGGTTTAAAAGACGTGGTTCGTTTATTAGAGATGTGAGTTAGCTAAGCAACCAGCTGAGTCCTAGTAACTGTTGGTCCTGCTGAGGCTGACCTCTCAGACATGCGCTTTGCAGGTAGCATCTGGGAGTGGGACTCTCAGTATTTGATGCCATCACAGGGGACGGAGCCAGCAGCAGAGAACGTAGTAACGCAGTAACGAGGGTCTTCCACGCTGGTTTTACCAGCATCTTTGAATGCGTATTAGACAGCAGTCACCGTGCCAGGCGCTGGGGTATTGGAGATGCAGGATACAGTGTCTGTGGGCTAGATGCCCCCTGGAGGGGAGCAAGCTGCTGGACAGCCCCCAGGTGCTCTTTAGGAAACCCTGTCCTCTTAGGTGGGGCGACAGCCTTTTGTGCAAGACTCAGAATCTATAGTTATTAACCAGATGCCTCCTAACTGTGATTCCTTCTGAGCTGCACTTGCAGCTCACATTTGCACACCTTTGAAGGTAAATAGAGAAGTTACATTTGGCTTTCTTCTTCCTCTTCCCCTGCCCACCTAGGAGTATGCTGTCCCCTCGAGGTTAAAATAAGTTACTACCCTGCTGCACAATACGCCAGTGAGAAAATAATGAAAACAGAGATGAGGGAGATTCTAGAGAAGGGATGAAACGAAAGAAACTGTGAATCGTAAGATTGATAATTCCGGTGGTAAACTGTGTGTGCTTACGTGTGCGGGTGTTTACATGCAGCGACCGGATGCAGTCATCCTTTCCCAGCTCTGTTTTGGTTGATAAGCCAACCCCTGGCGATCTCCGAGGTGGCAGTGCCCCATTCCAGATCCTGGGCATTGTGTTAGTTACAATTGATCAGTTCTATTAAAATCAGAGAGAAGAAGATCTCGGGAAATAAACTGGATGTTGTCCAGTGATTGAGACCACCACTGCCATATTTTACAGCCTCACACCTGACCTGGCCACCTAGGACCTTTCTCTCTACCTCGCATTATCCTTCCTATATCAGTCAAGGTTGTCCAGTATATGCTGCAGAGACCAGTGACCCCCAAATCTCAACAGCTGACAGCAATCGAAGTTTCTCTCTCGCCTAGACTGCGTGTCCATTTTATTTGGGGTTGAGCTGTCTCCCACTTCAGTTCTGTTGCAGGACCTGCCTGTCACATTTCAGATGACTGCTCTTGGCTTCATGTATTCAAGACTACACTCTTACCCCCAGATGGGTGCAGCTGTCCCATGGCTGGGCCTGATGTCAATAAGGCAAGGAGATAGAACCCACCCAGGCAGAGGCATCTGATGTTTGAGAAACATGGCGACGTGGCATGCCGCTTGACATCCCCCCAGCTCCTGACTGAGCAGAGACGGCGAGAACAGACCCATCATGTCCCTAACCCCGCCCCCTGTCTTCTGTGGTCCCCAGACCACCTTCCATGATGCCAGGTTGTTTTCTGAGAGAACACGTCTGAGCTTGTCACTTCCCTCCAGAAAGATTTTTCATCATGTTCACTACTGACAAATTCTAATCAAAATTAGCACAGCATTCACACAGCCTTCTCAGGTCTGGAAGCAACCTGCCTCTGCATTTCCATCTTACCCGCAACCCACAGCACCCTCACGCTAATTACTCAGAACTCCTTAGCTCCTCTTGGAACATGAAATACGTGGCTCCAAGCATATGGAGTTACATGGTGCTGGGCTCAGAGCCCTGAGCTTCTGCTTCTTGGCAGCATGGTCCTGGGCAAGAAACTCTACCTTCTAAGTCAACTGTTGAACAGGGATGAGAATAGTATCCACCTCATGGGGCCATGCAGTCCTAAATGATTGAACGAATGGCGAGATTTATGCCTGGCCTCCATGATGCTCAGTAAATGGAAGCCATTGTTTCTGCTGCTGTGACTGGTTTTATCATCACTGTTTCCTGACCACGTCTTTAAGGTTCACACATCTCAACCCAGTCCCTTCCTCCACCTTGAAGGCTTCTCCCCCCAACACAGCCACTCACACACCAACTCCTCTCTACCTGTTAAAGTCCCACTTGCCTTTTTCACTGGGTTTTCTATTGAAATAATTGTAAATTCACCTGCAGTTGTAAGAAATAACACAGAGAGACCCCATGTGTCCTGTAGCCGGGGGTCCCTGTGGTAACCTCTTACAAAACTCTAGTAGAATATTGCAGCCAGCAGAGTGACATTGGTGCAATTCACCGACCTTGTTCAGTGTCATCACTTTGACTTGTACTCATTTGTGTGTGTGAGTGCATGCACATGCACTCACGCATGCACGTGTATGTATATATTCAGTTCTGTATAGTTTTTCATATATGTAGCTCACACGTCCACCATCATAGTCAACATACAGGATGAGAGCGGATCCATCACCAGCATCCCCACAGCAACCTCCCCCCCTTCCCTAATCCCCAACAGCTATTCATCTGGTCTCTCTTTCTGTATTATTGGCATTTCAGCAATGTTGCATACATGAAATCATACAAAATTCAGCCTTCTGGGATTGGCTTTTCCCACCCAGCATAACTCCCTGGAGAATCATCCAAGCTGTTGTGTGGCTTAATAATGTTCCTTTTTATTGCTGTCTGCCCATCTCTTAAGGTCTTCCGTGACACCTTCTCAGGGTCCCCCATTGGAATTCATCACTTCTTCTGTGCTCACTTCTCAATCTTCAACCCTTCTTTGTGATTCACAGCTATTTAGTAACCATGGCCTATATTTGCATAACTCTTCAGGGCTTTGAAAGCACTTCTGCATGCATTATGTCACGTACTTCCGTATAAATGTCTCTCGGGTCGTTGCACACATCTCGCTGAAATAGAGATGTGCCCCCTCGCCTCGCTTCACGACTGTCAGGTGCAGCACCTGCCCCGTCATGGGCCCCCGGTCACTGCTTGAATGCTGAGGTCCTTCCAGACATATTTTTATAGAAAGCCATATCCTGGGCATGATTCGAGCAGACTGGATAATGCTGTCATTCAGTGCAGCTGAAAGGACAGATGTTCGTGGCCCCGTGTAAAAGAAAATAGTAGAACAAGGAGCTTAAAAAAACAAGTAAGATGATATCATAAATAGACTGATTTACAAGCCTCCTTTGTGGGACGATAACTTAGGTATTTCAGTATACGAGTATTACCATCATAAAAGCAGGGTATTAAAAATATGGTGCCCTAGATTTTCTTTGAAGTGAATAAATTGAACACAAATTTACAGCAGAAGAGATTTGTAAGCATGGCAGTGTTCCTTTTTAGCATAAATCTGGAAAGATTATATGTTGCCCAAGAATGCACTAGAAGCATCGAAATAAATATTGCTTAAACATCACAGATATGCACACAAGCACACACGTGCATGTTTATTAGCTAAGGTCATGGCATGAATCAGCTAGAACCTGGTGATTCCCAACTTGCATTCGAGAATCATCTGTTCATTGTTCCTTCAGAGGACCAGGGCACACCCTAAGGGCCTGACATCAAGGTGTGGTCCCAAGGTGAGGGCTCAGAGGGGAGAGATGGTTACCAGGAATCAGTGGTTACCAGGAATCGAGAAAGCCAGGGAGCAAGTATCGATTGGCTGTGTCCTCCAAGTAACAAGAGCCCATACTGGAGAAAATGAGCTGGCATCAAGTCCAGAAAGAAGAGTTCAATCTAGAAAGGCCAGGAATGAAGTACATTAAGAAAGACATCAAGAGTTAGGAAGGAAGTGAGGGTCCAAGACACTTGCCCTTCAGGGAGCTGTTGTGTCTTAGGGTGTTTTAATTGGGTTTCCAACTGGTTTCTTTTTAATTGTTTAGTTTTTATTTTTCAGGGGAAAAAATTTATTAAATATTGAAATGGATAACAGAGAAGTATAAGGAATTGCCATCTGGTAAATCCTCATACTTGGAAGGAATTTAAAGAGAACACCTTTTGTAAAACAAACCAAAACATACACACACATACACACACACACACACACGTATATATATATCCATGTATATATGTACATACATATATATACACACACACACATACACATATATATGTGTGTTTGTTTATATACATAGTCCATAATATATATGTGACAGATAGTTTTCAGCGACAAATATAATCAGAGCCCTAACAACATCCTTTTAGTCCTTGGAATTAGTCCTCCCTGAAGCCATGATCATCTCTGGACTTCACAGTAATGTAAAGAAATAAATCCCTTTGTCGTTTATTAGTTTGTGTTGGGTTTTTGTCCTTTTCAGTCTAAGGAGTACCTACAAATTCAGGGTCTTTGTCCTGTAAGGTGATTGATACTATGCAGTGTTTTCTTTCGTCCATGATCTTCAAAGTCAGTTGTGAAGGGTTTTCAGTCTCTGGGAAAGAAACTGGCCATCAGAGAGAAAGAGAGAGAAAGAGAGAACATGAGTGGGGGAGGGGCAGAGAGAGAGAGAGAGAGGGAGAGAGAGAATCCCAAGCAGGCTCCGCGCTAACAGCACAGAGCCCGATGTGAGGCTCCATCTCACAAACTGAGATCGTAACCTGAACCAACATCAAGAGTCAGACCCATACCTGACTGAGCCACCCCATCGCCCTGGATTTCCAACTGTTAGATGCACATTTCACCCTTTGCTGTCTCTGTGTCACTTGCTAAGGGCCATAGGAAGATTCAAGCACTGACAGCCTCAGTTACTGTCAAAGGAGCTCTTGAGGGGGAGGTTAATTAGAGGAGCGGCACATTCTTAGCTTCTCTGGGCTAGAAGGTACCTGGTCGGAAAGTCTGAACCTCCAGTGTGGGGCAAGAGGTAAGCATCAGAGGTGTTACCAGAGTGCTTGAGAAGAGCTAGGATTGAGCAGTGGCAGTGAGGAACACACAGCTAAGAATGACGTTCAGCGAGGGAAATCATGTGTGAGGGGGAGCTTAAGTTTGAAAGATAAATAGGAGTCAAGTAGGAAAGGGGATTCCGACAGAGGAAAGAGCTTAGGAAAAGGCATATAATGTGCAGGGAATTAAAGCAGTTTCTTGATGCTGTGGGGGGAGACATAAGCACACCTTGTTTCTTTCTCTAAGTTTCAAGGGACAGGAGAGCAAGGACTTCCTTTTCCCTCACCCCTCATTTGTTCTGTCACAAAATCAAGGCCGCCTCAACAGACTTAGCATGGGCTCCAAAGACAGCGTGCCAGGTAAAAATCAGGTACTTCACAGTTGCTCTTGAAAAATCTTTGACATGGTCCACGAAGTGCAGTAAAGAGGCACCCTACCCTGCAGTGAATTCAACCCAAACACATTTTCCTCCATCACTGGAAGAGAGTGATGTTACTATAGCTGGACGCAGGAGGAAGTGGTCGGTTTAGATGGATGTTCATCAGGACACCATCAAGAGGGTAAAAAAGGAAGTACAGAGCAGAAGGTATTTGACTTACATGCCCTAAAACGTACTTGTTGCCAGACTAGATCAGTCCCTACAAATAAAGAAGAAAAACGCAGACCATTTATGTTTACGTGACCTAAAAAACACAAAGAAGCACTTGACAAAGGAGGACATTCATTGGTCAGTACCCATGAGAAGGTGCCCACGTGAGAAGACGTGAATTGATCACCAGGAAAATACAAATTAAAACCCACATGGGATAGTGATATCCCCATCCTAATGATTAAAATTTAAAAGAGCATAGTAATACAGTGGACTCAAACCAAATACCTTGGAAGAAACACAGCATAAAAAAGATGGAGACGACTTTTTGATGAACGCTATGAAACATTGCTGAGAAATACTGGAGAAGACCTCATTAGATGGAAAGATACACCATGTTGATGTTTTGGAAACTTACAATGTCAATTTCCCCAAAATGCTCCATATAGCTAGCCAGTGACTTCACAATCAGAATCCTCAAGGGATTGATGAACAGATTATAAAGTCTAGAGCGAAAAGTGTAGACTAACCAAGGACAAATTTATTTAACAGTACTATCAGATTCCAAAACTTCTGATACTCTGCTGATCAAGACAGTACGGGACTGGTGTAAGGATAGACAAACAGACAATAGAAAGGAGTATAGCATTCATAAATGCAGCAAGTCCTGAAGCCAATGTGTTTCTCACGGAGGCACTGATGCGATGTTATCTAGATACTGTAACTGTATGGAAACAGCTAGAATGGAAATGTAGGGAATAATGGACCTTGACCTATACCTCTCACCATAAACAAAAATTAATTGTAGTTGAATCATAGACTTAAATGTAAAAGCAAAAACTGTAAAAGCTCTAGAAGAAAATACAGAAAGTTAACATGATTACCTTGAGGCAATTATTTCTTAGAAGGGACACAAAGACCAATGAGTATAAAAGAGAAAAGTGATCACCACCAAATATGAGCACTGGAAGACACCATTAAGAAAGATAAGCCACGAAGCCCAAACAAATATTGACGGTGTATGCATCTGACCAAGAACTCACCCAGTATAGAGAATATTCTTTCAAATTAGTGAAAAGAATTTAGACAACCAGATTGTTTTAAATGGACCAAAGAGTAGGCGGTTTACAAAATAAATTAGCTAAACAGACACTAAGAGTATGAAAAGCTGTTTGACATCACTGAGAACTGCAGATTAAAATCACAGTTCTGAGTTTTAAAGTTTATTCCACTTAACGATTCTGCATCTAATCCCAGTGTGTGTGTGTGTGCTTTACACCCCACCATGCGATTAACTCCATTCTGACCTACCTGGAGACAGCAGCACACAGTAGGTTAAGGGCTCAGTCCTTTAATCTTTACCCCCCCCCCCCCGAACCATCACCGGTGCTTCTAACCAGCTGGCTATAGATTGAAGTTCTAATGATCCCATCCTTGGGTTTGATTAATTTTCCAGACAGCTCACAGAACTCAGAGAAATATTTTACTAACATTCAGTAATTTAACTTTTAAAAGTATTTTGCTTTTGAGAGAGCGCGAGTGGGCGAGGGACAGAGAGAGAGACAGAGGGTGTGAAGCAGGTTTTCTCTGCTCCGACAGCAGAGCACCTGATGCAGGGCTCGAACTCACAAACTGTGAGATCTTGACCTGAGCTGAAGTCAGATGCTTAACCAACTGAGCCACTCAGTAATTTAACTTTTAAAAGATGCTCAAGATCAAGTGTTGCTAAGGATGTGGAGCAAATGAAAGTCTCATACACTGCTGATTGAGTGTATAAATTCATACAGTCACTTCATGAGAAAATGTTTCAGGGTAGCATTAAAGCTGGATATGCTTATGCAAGACGACCCAGCAATTCGGTTCTCAAGGAACCTGCACCGGAAATGCTAGGCGCATGGATGCCAGAGATGTGTGTCAGCAAAATTACCCATAACTGCGGAAAACACGTTAAGCCACAGTATGTTGGAAAAATAAACCGTAGTATATTCACATATTGGAATATTCCATAGCATGACCTTGAGGGTGTTATGCTGAGTGAAATAAGTCAGGCAGAGAAGGACAAATACCATATGTTTGCACGTATAGGAGGATTAGGAGGAACTTAACGGAGGACCGTGGGGGAGAAGAAGGGGGTAAATAGTGGGGGAGAGGGAGAGAGGCAAACCATGAGAGACTCTTGAATGCTGAGAACAAACTGAGGACTGATGGGGGTGGGGGGAGGGGAGGTTGGGCATGGAGGAGGGCACTTGTGGGGATGAGCACTGGGTGTTATATGGAAACCAACTTGACAATAAACTATTTGTAAAATAAATAAATAAATAAGTAATAAGAGAGCCATATATTTAAAAACAAAAAAAAACAAATAAAAAAGAAATTAATGCTATTAAACGGAACGTGGAACAAAAATCTCAGAAACAAAAACATCATACAATTCCACGTTTATATAATTCAAAAAGGGGCGCCATGACTCTGTGGCATTAGAAGTCAGGATATTGGTTCACTTTGGGGTGAAGGAGGGATGGAGATAAGAGAAGGCCTGGGGAGGAGTTTCCTGAGTCTGGGATCTTCTATTTCTTGATGCAGACGCTTACGCTTTGTCATTCTTCAATGTATGGGTTATACTTGGATTAAAAATTCACTAAGACATTATTATCTCCATAAGTAATGCTTACAGTTTTAGAAACTGTGGAAAAATATGTGAATATTTTTGCATGTCCACGTTTCTGTTTTTCCCCTGTGAGAGGAAGCTTTCTTTCCCTTGGGACTGTGAGTGAGGGTCACAGACAGGCTCTCTGCTGCTCACCTGCTTTGGTCTGGCTCCACGCCCCCAGACCATCCTCCCTCACCCAGCTTCCCTCCTCCCCAGTGGCAGAACACTCTTGTTTAACATCCTCAGAGGATGCGTGTGACTGAACCATGTCTGCCAAGGTCAGAAGGACATCAGAGATGGAGCTGGGGTTCAAGGCTGTGTCTGTCCTCACCACACCGCTCTAAGCTGCCAGGCGGAGAGAGAAGGAGCCCACCACCACTTGCTACGGATGTGATGGCTGGAATCTGTAACACATTCGCCAGTGCTGCCCACCCTGTGTCTGTCTCCCCATTGCAGAGGGGAGTCTGCAGGGCGATAGCTTTTAATAGACCCCAAACTAGAAAGCATTTGGCAGGTGGCTGTGTTCCTGGGAGCCAGGCACTTATTACTTAGCCCAATTTAGAACAGATCACTCGTCTGCTTTTTATAAAGAGCTGTTGATGCTCACCAAATAATAATAATAAGGTTCTCTTGTGAAAACAAAGTTTTTGTTTATTCTAGACTGTGTATAAATGGTAGTGGGGGTGGGGGTGGGCGTGGGGCGGAGGAGAGGCCACGCAGCTTTTTTCCCCAGCAGCAGCTGGGACGAGGAAGATCACAAACACTGCTTAAACACAAGGATCAGAAGGAACATAACAAGGTGGCTTTGGCGCAACCTAGCGCATGGACTTCATCTCACAAGGTCAAAGTCAGGATTGTTCAAGTGATCAGATTCTCCTGATGCCTTTTGGTCTGTCTGTCTCTCTGTCTGAGTGCATGTGTTATAATATTTTGCTGATCATGAAATTAATTCATGCCCAACAGAGAACATGTAAAAAAGATGCACAAAAAGAAAGAATACACACCTACCAGCTCACTGTTCAGGGACAGCCACTGTTTGTTTTTGCGGTATTTCTTCCTCTTTACACACACTTTTAAAAAATGTCCCTGTGGTACATCCTGCCTTTTATTGCTTCGTTCACTGAAAAAAAAATACGTTTGGAGCATTTGCTCACATTATAGAATATCCTGCTTCACCATCATTTGTAATGTACAGTTAATTTAAATTATATTCTTTTATCATATACTTTGGCTAGTTAAAACAGTTCATTGCCATAAGCAGTACTTTGATGAGCGCTGGTATGTATCCATAATTATTTCCCCAACATGTAAAATGATGAAAAATTTCAAGTTTTTGGCATATATGGCCACACTGATATCCCAAAGTGGATGAGCACGCTATTTCTGGGCACTCTTGACAGTGTTTGGATTAGGATTTCATCTGCTCTTTGCAGTTTGATTTGATAGAGGAAACGTTGCATATTGTGATTCAAATGTTTCATGGGTCTGACTGTATTTTTTCATTTATGAGTTGACTTTTCTAATTTTTTCCCCATTTTTATAGTGGTATTAGTTTTTTTATTGTTGTTACATTGCAGCTCCTTATTTCTTTTTGTCTTTTGTTAAAACTTTAATTAGTTAACATACAGTGCTATATTGATTTCAAGAGTAGAATTCAGTGACTGATCATTTACATAGAGCACCCAGTGCTCATCCTAACAAGTGCCCTCCTTAGTACCCATCACCCATCTAACCCAACCCCCACCCACTTCCCTCCATCAACCCTCAGTTTGTTCTCTATTGTGAAGAGTCTCTTTGATTTGTTTTCCTCTCTTCTCTCCCACCCTTTCCTATATGTTCATCTGTCTTGTTTCTTAAATTCCACATAGGACTGAAATCATATGGTATTTGTCTTTCTCTGATGACTCGTTTCACTTAGCACAATATATTCTAGCTCCATGCACATCATTGCAAATGACAAGATTTCATTCTTTCTAATGGCTGAGTAATATTCTATTGTATACATATATCACATCTTCCTTATCCATTCATCCATTGACGGACATTTGGGCTCTCTCCATAGTTCGTCTGTTGTTGATAATACTCCTGTAAACATCGGGATGCATGTACTCTTTGAATCTGTATGTTTTATCCTTTGGATAAATACCTAGTGGTGCAGTTGCTGGATTGTAGGGTAGTTCTATTTTTAGTTTTTTGAAGAACCTCCATGTTGTTCTTCAGAGTGGCCACACCAGTTTGCATTCCCTCCAACGGTGCAGGAGAGCTTCCCTTTTTCCACATCCTTGCCAACAACACGTGTGGTTTCTTGTGATGTTAATTTGAGCCATTCTCTTGCAGCTCCTTATATATTAAAAACTGTATCCTGTGTTCCAAAATTTTTTCTTCATTGGTGAATTTCTTTCATTGTGAATTTTGCATTTGTGAATTTTATTCATGATGGTTTATGATTTCAATCTGTAGTGTTATACTTCGAAAGGGTATTTTCGCTATGATAGTATATGAACACATTTCTTTTAGAACTTTAATATTTCAATTTTTACACTGAATTTTCAGAGATAGCTAGACAGTTCTAGCAATAGCGAACACCTATTGAGTGCTAACGTATGCAAGGGACCATTTGAAGTGTGTTACATGTACCTGAGTTATTTAATCCACATTACTGTCTATGAGACAGGCTACTATTATTTTGCCAAATTTATAGATGAGGGAACTGTGGCACAGGATGGTTAAGTAAATTGTTTAAGGGCCCAAAGCCCGTTGATAATGAAGCTGGAATTTTAATGTACTGAGTCTGATTCTGTGCATAATATTATCTCCCCTTCAATCTATTTTGGAGGGAATGTCTTTGCAAGAATTACAGCAATTTCCTTTTTTATATGTAAAATTCACCCCCAAAATAACAGGAATAATTTGGAATATTATTGTATTTTTTTCAAAAGGATTTAAAAAATCTCATATCCATTCTACAAAAAGAAGAACAATGTAAGTTTTTTAAATATTTATTTTGAGAGAGAGAGAGCACATGAGCAGGGAAGGGGCAGAGAGAGAAAGAGAGAGAGAGAATCCCAAGCAGGCTTTGTATGGTCAGTACAGAGCCCGATGTAAGGCTTGATCCCATAAACTGTGAGATCATGACCTGAGCTGAATTAAAGAGTCAGACGCTTAACCAACTGAACCACCCAGGAGCCCCAGAAAAACATTGTAACTTTTAAAGAGCCCCATAGAACTGAAATGTCCCTTAAATTCCTAAGGAAGCTTCTCTTTGGCTTGCGTTTCAAGCATCAAGAGATCAAGGTGGAGACTTCGCATACCCTGGAGAACTGAGCTGTATGTGATGCAGCACCGTCTGGCCACAAGAGAACCTGCAAGGTCCCCCCTTCTTCCTAATCAAATTTCCCACAACAGATGAATGATAGGGAAAGCTGATGTGGGATTAAATGCTGAAACTACCACTTTGGCAGCAGAAAGACCTGTCTTTTTCCTTTTTCCCCACCAGGGTCTCAACACTGACCCAGCTGATCAAGAGTTAAATGTAGGAAAAGGAAGACATGGCCTGGACAGTGATGTCAGGTATTTTAGCTGTTGACAATTTCAGTTCAAGCTAGGAGTAAGACAGTGGCCGTGACCCTCTCTTCTGGTGACCTCTTCATCCTGTGGCTTCATTAAAACCAGTGGCTTCATTATTCTTGCTCTGAAATCTTGATTATATGGGTCCGTAATACACTCAGTGCACCTCACAGGCTGAGCACCTGCTCTGAGCAAAGCACCATGCTAAGTGAGCCCCGGGGGACACGGGACCTCCCATCTCGTGGAGGAGGTAGAGGGATGTGTGCCTAGATGGCTCCAGTATAGAGAGATGATAAAAATGAAAAATGAAGGTGGAACCGAAGTAGTCCATAATGTATGGAAGATACAAGAGAGAAGGGAACGAGAACAGCAGGCAAAGTTGGTCTTGTCCAGATTGTGAAGAGCTCTGAATGCCATACTAGAGAGAGTAATTTGTTCTTCCATTTAACAAATACTCACAGAGCATCCCTTATATGGGAGGCACTGTTCTAAGCACCAAAGACATAGCAGTGAACAAAACAGACCTACTTCCTGCTCTTATCGCACATATTTTCTAAGTGGGGAAGACAAGCACAACTTGAAAACAAATATTAAGAGTAACTTAGCATGTAACACTACATGTGATGAAGGAACATAAAGGAGAGGAAAGGGATAGATCTGTGGTCCTTGGCTCCAACCCTGCGTGCTGAAATCATCCATAAGGTTTAGAAAATGACGTGTCTGGATCCCTATCTGAAAACAAGGAGATTGAAGCCTTACGGATGAGCCCTGGCATTGATATGTTCCAATAGGCAGCCAGGGAGAGAACCACCCGGTCAGAGAGTGAGGACAGTGCCCACTAACTGGGATGCTGAGGGAGTGCCTGCCCCAGGGTGAAATAGGCCCTGCGGACCAAGAAGAAGCTGTGTTGCCTGCACCTAGCCCAACTTCTGACACGTTATAGGCATGAAAGTGGGAAGGAATGAAGGAACAAACAAACAAGCCAACTGCATCAGCATGTGGAAAGGTGGCAGAGAAGCTTGTTTGGAGGAGGTTAAATTAACTGGGCACCTCATGTTGGAGGTGCCCAAACCCACATTGAGATTGCATGATTTCCTAGGAAGACCCATACCACAGTCACGCTCATGACTACGGTTTATTACAGCAAAACCACACAAGGCAAAGTCAGAAAAGGGTAAAGGCAACCTGAGGTAGAATCTAGGGGAAACCAAGTGCAAGCCTCCAAGAGTTTCCCCTCCATGGAGTCCCCCAGGACATGCTTCAGACCCAGAGCAGTGAGTTATGACGTGTATAAAAGGTCATCCTACCTGGGAAGCTCTTTAGGAACTCAGTGCCCAGGTTGTTTGGGGGACACTAGTCCTGTATACCCTCGGCCTCACAAGTACCGAGATTCCAGACTCCAGAAGGAAAGCAGATGTTCTACATGAACCACACTGCTTGTGGCCGATTTGAAATTTGAAATCTGAGTTCCCTGATGCCAGTCAGGGGCCGGCCACGTGAACAGCCCTTTCTAAGGAGGGCAGTGCCGGTCTTGCCGTATTCACTCTTGTTCCGAACAGTGCCGTGTACCAAGAATCAGGTGGCCTCTATGTTCCTCTCACAGCACTGTGCATGTAATCTAAGAGTGGCCATTTCTTGTGAGTTGTTTAAAACCTGATGGGCACAGGCCTAAAATCTCTTTTACTGTATTGCTCTGTGTAGTTCCAGATTTTTCCTAATAGGAGACACGCGGGCAATTTTCGAGAAACGTAGAATGTGGCCTCTGATATCTCTTCCAGTTCAGCATCTAGTTCAGTTTCCTTTGTAAGATGCAGAAGGCTCACATGGCCAGTAGGCACTGTAGATAATCTACCTGAAACAATGCAGTAACCTCCAAAAAGGGAAGTATTTTACACCGAAGAAGCTATCTTCAAATGAAGGCACTATGGTAATCTTCGGAGATGTCATACGGGACACACTTATAACGTGGGACGTGCTTATTGCTCTTATATACATTTTTATATCAATTTGTCCTCTTTTCAGTGACTAAAGAAGAATGCGATACTGCCTTCAGAAGCACAAGTTATAATGAGACATCTCTCTACTCCCATTGATCTGTTTCTCCCCATCGTTTCTAGATTTTAGGCTTCAGCAGATCATATGAAAAGTCCAGAAATGAGATGTGAGCACTCATAATAAAATTTCAGCCAACGAAACAGATTGATGTATTGGCTTAGTCATGCCTCCTTTATCCATCTCTCATTCAGGACTTGGGAAAGTTACTGCACCTGCTTGTTTTATCTGGAAAAAAAAAAAAAAGAATAATAAGGTTGACCCTGTCAATCTCACAAGCCCACCCTGACAATTTTTGCCCAAAGGCAATTTGATTAAGGCGTCGACAAGCGAGGGAGTCACCGTTCCCCTGAGTTGATAAAATCATTTACTGCACGGAGACCTCTTGGGAGTCCCTGATAGAATCTCTTTATAGAGAAAAGCATGACAAGGGTTGGTGACAGCTGTTAATTGGACTAGATTAAACGTATCACTGGGCGTTTGGCACAGGGCGGCCGTTTACTTATGGAACTACCATGTTGGCATAATGAAGACTGGGTTTTAGAGCCATCGCTGAGGAGGGAGCTGCCCGGGTGACAGTCGGCACCTTCTTGGTTGATCTGCCGATGGCGTCCTCCCTGGCAGGTGTTGCCAGGTGATCTATGATCATAAGAAGGCCTGTAATAAATGAAAAAGTAAAATTGGAGGCGATTACGAAGTTTTATAAGCCGATGAGTGATGTCCTATCTAAAGCCTTTTGGCGTGTCCCCTGTGGCTCTTGCTCCATGTGACAGAGGGGGAGACCCGGGCCCCGGGGCCCCGCACTGCCCCCCTGCGTGAAGAGCAGCTCACCTCTCCTTTATCTGTGCTTTAGCATCTCTGCGTTCCCTTTCAGATCAATTCCAAACTAGGTCACGAGGATCTTCATCACGTGACTCAGCTCACCAGTCCAGCTCATCTTTGGAGAAACCCCCTTTGCAGCCAGAATCCACCTGTTGAACCATTTGCTAAATCCTCTATGCTTCCCCGGAGGGTAACCCTTTTGCCTGGAATACTGCTCTCTGCCTTCCCCGTTATGCCCTGAGCCTCTCTTGCTTCGATAGCACCTGCTCATCCTTCAGATGTATGCTCAGTATGGTTTCCCCATGGTGGCCTCCCTCCCCTCCTGGGAGCCACCAGAGTCCCCTCGGGTCCTCTCTCCCCCATCACCCATTTCACTGTAGTATAGTTCTCTTTTTTACCCCATTAGGTGTAAACCAAGCCTCACCAAATACCAGTCTGTCTCTTACTGCCTGCCACAAAGCCTGGCACATAGCCCTCCAGTAAATATTCATTGACTAGAAGAGTGTAGATTGTCAGAAGATTAAGCTTATGCGGCGTCAGAGTGAAGAAATGATCACAGTCCGACATGGTACTGAGTGCCGAGGAGGGGATTGGACCTCAAATTTGATGTAGTTCTGGGTTTCCAGGCTTCATTTAGGGCATGCCGTGTGTTCTGGGAGGGAGCAACAAATACAGCTTTAAAAAAGGGGATGTGTGGGGCGCCTGGGTCGCTCAGGCAGTTGGGCGTCCGACTTCAGCTCAGGTCATGATCTCACGGTTCGTGGGTTCAAGCCCCACGTCGGGCTCTGTGCTGACAGCTAGCTCAGAGCCTGGAGCCTGTTTCGGATTCTGTGTCTCCCTGTCTCTCTGACCTTCCCCTTTAAAAAAAAGGGGGTGTGTTTGTTGGTCAAGGGAGCTAATCATGGAAGTCTTTGCTTTGCACGGAAGTTTCCATCTCACAGAAGTGAGATGCTGTTCAGGAACCAGGAACAAGGAAGGGGCTCCCCCCAGAAGATGGAGGAGCCTGAGGCAGTAGGAGTAGACAGAGCCGGTGTTGTCTCTGTCAGCACTGCTGGGGAGGGGCCTCCGAGGTGAAGCTTCCGAAGGAACATAGGCATCATGCTTGCTCCAGGAAAGGAATTGCCCGAGGCCATATAGTGAAGAACAGTTTGGTCATGAGAAGGGTGCTTCAGAGCTCCTGTGCCTTTTATAAAATTTTTGTGCCAGCCTGGAAAAGAAAGCCCGAATCCTCACTGGGTCCGTGGGACCCTCATGTATGTGGTTGGAGGTCATACAAATACAGTGCGGTCCAGCATCCTCAATGTGGCCTTTTGTCACCAAGTTGGTCACCACAGTATCTACCACGTTCTGGATTCCGGGCATCTGACCTCATCGTGGCTGCTTATGGGCACATGTGTTACTCTCATTAAAAGATTAGTGTTAGGTACCTGATATGGAGGGACCTCGTTTCCAGGTTTCACGGGATGACATGAGCAGTGCTCCTTGGGCTGTGGGGGAGGGTTCAACAGCTCAGGCGCAGGGGCCAAGAGAACGAGTGTTCCCATGCCCTCCGCTGGGCACAGAGGATGCACCTTCGTGCCTCTGGGATGGGTGTTACTGAGCTTGGCAGGGGAGATTGCCCAGTGTGATCCCAAGCACATGGCCATTCTTGAGTGAACTTATAAGCTTCCTGAGCACAAAGTAACCATCTCGATTACTCCTCTGTCCCTGACAGCATCCTGGTGGGAGGCACAGTGGGGCCTCATGGCCTCAAGTTGAGTGTTTGGATGTGTAGAGCTGACTTCAGGGCTTCTTCGGTTTCCAAAACTGGGAGCCGGGTGTAGTTGCGGCTGCAAGGGGCTCTGATCCAGTGCCTCTCTTAAACACAGAGCTCCTTGGAGGAAAATGTCCTTTCTGCCTTCCCATGACAGATGGATGGTTCTAGGCTGGGATTCCCTGCAGCGTGTTATTTCTGCCTCTGACCAACGGCTTTTATCCTTGAATCCTCCATGCTTGTGTTTATTTCTTTGCTTATTTTTGTTCAGGTGAGTGTTTATGGTCTCTGGGTTATTTAAGAGCACCAGTACAGTAACTATTTCCAATCTCGCAATTCTTATACCAGTTGAATACAGAATTTTTCTTTCTCAGGTGTCTGGGTGGCTCAGTCGGTTAAGTGTCCGACTTTGGCGCAGGTCATGATCTCACAGTTCGTGGGTTCGAGCCCCACATCAGGCTCTATGCTGACAGATGATTAGAGACTGTGTTTGAAGTTCTGCCCCAGGTATAATGTATTTGATGCTAAAAAGAATGACATTATTTGAAGCCCACAAAGTATGTATCTTGTGTGTCAAAGGCACACCTACCAGAATCTGACACTCTGGCTGGTGATGTGGGTGTGTGTGTGTGCTCCCCACTCTTAGAGACAAGAAGTGTGGACATGGGGTGCCTGGGTGGCTCAGTCGGTTAAGCGTCCAGCTTCAGCTTGAGTCATGATCCCGCGGTTCATGGATTCGAGCCCCGTGTCAGGCTCTTTGCTGACAGTTAGCTCATAGCCTGGAGCCTGTTTTGGATTCTGTGTCTCCCTCCCTCTCTGACCCTCCCTTGCTCATGCTGTCTCTCTCTCTCTCTCAGAAATAAATAAAAAACATTAAATTAAAAAAAATCTTTTTAAGAATTTTTCTTTCTCTAATTAGGTTCTGATGCCCTTAATAAATATTTACTAACATCCTTTGCTAGAGTCCAGGGATAGAGACATGAATAGTTCGGGGCCCCCTTCCTCATGGAGCTCAGAGTCTGGTGAGGGAGACACATGTGGAAACAGAGAAATGTAATAAAGCATGGCAAGTATAATAATAGGGGGGTGTCCAGTAGACTGTCTAGTGAAGGGGCACAGAGAACAGAGGATGAGGAATATATGGTGTTGGGATGGTAGAGAGGGTGCCAAGAGCAGGAAATAGCATCTGGAAAAGTCAAGTCCCACCTAACTTTGTAATAATCACCTTCCCAGCCATACTGATCTTTCTGTGTGATACTCACTGTGCTCTTTTTGAATAAGACTTCAGTCTGATCATAGCATCCTCCAGGTTAACAAAAGAACTATTAAATAGCACCAGAAAGGGGACCAGCTTCCAGCACATCAGCCCCAGGGATTATCACTGTGTCCTGAGAAAGTGTCTGAGAACCCTATGGTGACACTGGTTTTGATGTCCGCTGTAGTGCTGTGAGTGGTACAGTGTTATAATCAGGCTCTTCTAGAACATTCAGGAACAAAATCCACATGAGATGACATCCTAGATCATCCCCTATTGAAGGCATTTGGGGACCTGCATGGATCAGAGCTTTAGGGAGCTCAGGAGTATTTTGAATTTAACTAGGCATCCACACAGTCTTCAGATCTTCAGTACGTCTGCTTATTTTAATCTGTTTGCAGTGACAAATCATTTTCTCCCTGTGGTTTGGTCTATTGGTGCCTTTTCTGTTTCCAGGCTGGGTTATTAGAGGCAGTATGTTTATGATGGTTATATGATCTTCCTTTTTGTTCCTTTACATGTGTATTGTCCTCTTTTGTATCTAATGATAATTGTGGTCTTTAGTTGTATTTAGTAGTAAGATTATACCCCAGAGTCCTTTCTAATTATATTTGTATAGGATCTCTTTTTCCAACTTTTAAATGTCAGTGTTTTAATGTCATTTTGGTTTAAAGTGAACCTCTTATGCACCCTCCTACACTGTTGGTGGGAATGTAAACTGGTACATCCCCTCTGGAAAACAGTGTGGAGGTTCCTCAAAAAATTAATAATAGAACTCCCCTATGACCCAGCAATAGCACTGCTAGGAATTTACCCAAGGGATATAGAAATGCTGATGCATAGGAGCACATGCACCCCAATGTTCACAGCAGCACTATCAACAACAGCCAAAACACGGAAAGAGCCTAAGTGTCCATCAACAGATGAGTGGATCAAGATGTGGTTTATCTATACGATGGAATACTACATGGCAATGAGAAAGAATGAAATCTGGCCATGTGTAGCAACATGGATGGACCTTGAGGGCGTTATGCTGAGCGAAATAAGTCAGACAGAGAAGGACAAATATCATATGTTTGCACGTATAGGAGGATTAGGAGGAACTTAATGGAGGACCATGGAGGAGAAGAAGGTGGGAAATGGTGGGGGAAAAGGGGAGAGGCAAACCATGAGAGACTCTTACATGCTGACAAAAACTGAGGACTGATGGATGTCGGGGGGGAAGGGGCACGGAGAGGGGCACTTGTGGGGATGAGCACTGGGTGATATATGGAAACCAACTTGACAATAAACTATTTGTAAAAATAAATAAATAAATAAAATACTACTTAATAAAAAAAAAATGAAAAAAATAAAGTGAGCCTCTTACAGACATGTAGTTGTGGAGTTTTGTTCTTCAGTTTAACCATTTAAATTAGTGACAGCAACTCTAATTTTAGAACAGGTCTCTGCAGTTTTATGTCATATTTTTCATTTAATGCATTTTTCTCTGTTCCTGAATTCCACTGCATAGATGAAGGCTTTTGTTTGTTTCTTCTGATGAACTATATCCCTCTGGTAACTGTCACTACACTTAGAACCTCCACTGGTTCTTTAAATGTGTCAGTATCTGTCTCTTCCCTACAACAAGACAAGTATTTGGTCATGTTCTAATATCCCTTCTCTCTTTCCCAATTCTTCTTCAGCCCAAGAGTTTGCTATTGCCTAGATTTTTAGTTCTTAATGTTTATGGATACACTTTGTCTTTTGTCATCTTTAATCCTACCTTTCTTTTTCTTGAACTAAAGTTTTTTCTTAAACTAAAACCAAGTATTTTTTTTTTTGCCTTCCTTCCCATATCTTTTGTAGCTTCAATTTGGTTCTCATCTCATCTTATTTAAGGGTGTTTTTGGTGTGGGTTGTAGTGTGGGAAAACTTTTGATATGTTTTATGCCCAAAAAAGTTTTGCTACATATTCAAATGACAGTTTGGCTGGACATAAAATTCTAGGTTCCAAGACCTGTAATGATCTTTCTCCATTTTCTTCTTCCATCCAAGGCTGCTAATGTGGCTTTTGACATCATTTTCTTCCAGTGTCTTTATATGTAATCTACTTTTATCTAAAAAGACTGGAATTGTCTCCTGGCTTTATTGCTGTTAAGTTTTACTACATTTACCAGTGGATTCATCTTTATCCCTTCTCTTGGCACTCTTTAATTCTGAGAAATTAGTGATATGTGCCCTTTATGGTTTTCTCTGCCTTTCTAGAATTCATAGTATCCAGTGTTGGTACTTCCACCTCCATCTTCTGTATCTTTTAGCTTTTCTTTTATACATTCTATATCCAACATGCTTTCTATCTCATCTATTGTGTTTTTATTTCAAGTGTTAGGATATCCATAGCTAATACTTTTACTTAGTTCTTTGTTATGATTTCATATTCTTACCTCACATTTATCTTCCTAAGTAGGGTTTTCATATGCACTTTATAAAGGTTTTCCACATCTTTTTAAATACTTCTGCTTTGCATGCTGTTTATTTTTCAGTTCTTGTGTTTCTGTTTACAGCTTGCCCTCCTAAGTTGTGGAGTAATTTTGATCTGTGAGCTCATGTTCCCTTAGGAGAATCAGTGACTCCAGTAATGATTTTGATAAAGGGCCCAAAGTCAGCTTATGCCAGGAGGATTTAAGGATGAGATTAGGGAATAAATCACGAGACCAGCCAGGTCCTGAGGCTTCACAGAGCCATCCTTAATCATGCCTAGCCCTAACACTCTGCTGCTCAGAGTTTCACTTATAAACCCTTAGGGAGGTGGTTTCAGACTTCTGCTTGCTCTGGAATCACATGGAAACCTTGTTACAGAATTCTGGATCCTACCTCCCAGGGTCTCTTGTGTGATGTGGCTGGGGTGGACCTGGTGATCTGCATGTCCAGCCGGTTCCCCAATGATGCAGATGCTGCTGCTCCAGGGACCACACTTGGAGAGGGCTATCTTAAGGAGATGCAGCAGCGAGAGCAGACAGGTTCTCTGAGTTGTTACTCGCTGGTCCTAAGGGCAAGAAGGAGAAAGGAAGAGGGTGTGAGTGCCCAGGGCTAGCTGATCAGCACTCCCCCAGCTTCACTAAAGTCTGCTTTGGCAAGGTTTGCCCCACAGAGTTATTCCATACACACACACACACCTGTGGCCTGGGCTCCTGCCACAGACATCTGTAATAGCCAACCAGCAGGGATGATCCATCTGAGGCATGGGGGGGGGGGCGGGGGGGAATGTGGGGACAGAGCAGGGAAGGCTTTCCTCTTAACAGACTTCAGACCCTTCAGGGACTTCTCCACGTTGCTTTCCACTTTTGTTTTCGGTTGGTAATTCTTCACACTCCTCCTTCCTTTGTAGGGAGGGAGCAGACATCTCTGTCACTCACCAACTTGAACTCTGATACTGTCTTCACTAAGAAACCTCGTTCAGCCTTTTCTTCTGAAAGTGTAACAAGCCAGAGAAAAGCCACATGTTAGAAGGAGCAGGAAGAGAGTGATAGATCACATCCAGGGAGAACCACATCCCTCTGGGTCCTCCAGGACAGGTGGGCATATATCCAGTGTACTAGAAGCCTTGGTCATGTATTTAGAAGAGAGACATCACCTAATTTACATTGTAAGAAGATGACTCTGGCTATTTTGTAAAGAATAGATGGTGGTTTGGCAAAAATTAAAGCAGGGAGACCAGTTAAGAGGCTAATGTGGTAACCTAAGAGAATAGTGTTTGGACTATGGTAGTCACAGTCAAGGGAGAAAGGAAAGAATGAACTGAAAACATATCTTGGTGATGGGTAAATAAATGTCAGTGCATCTAGACAGCAGAATAATATTCAGTGCTAAAAAGAAATGCTTTATCAAGCCATTGAAAGTTATGGAGGAGCCTCACATGCCTATTTCTAAGTGAGAGAAGCCAGTCTGAAAAGCCTGCCTACTTTGTGACTCCAGCTATATGCCGTTCTGGAAATGGCAAAACTACAGAGACAGTTAAAAGATCAGTGGTCATCAGAGGTGAGGGGAGAGGGAAGGATGAACAGGTGGAGCGCAGAGGATTTTTAGGGCAGTGAAACTAGTCTGTGTGATATGATAGCAGTGAATTCATGTCATTGTATGCTCGTCAAAACCCACAGAATCTACAGTACCAAGAGTGAGCCCTAGTGTCAGCTGTGGACTTTGAGTGATGATGATGAGTCAGTGTAGGGGCATCAATTGTAACCAATGTACCACTGTGGTCAGGTATGTTGATAGTGGAAAAGCCATACATGAGTAGGGGCTGGGAGGTTATGGGAGCTCTCTGTACCTTATGTTCAGTTTTGCTGTGTACCTACCTGCTCACAAACAATAAAGTCTCTTTAAAATACATATAGGGACACCCAGGTGGCTCAGTCGGTTAAGCACCCGACTTCGATTCAGGTCATGATCTTGCAATTCGTGGGTTCGAGCCCCACGTCGGGCTCTGTGCTGACAGCTCAGAGCCTGGAGCCTACTTCACCTGCTGCGTCTCCCTCTCTCTCTGCCCCTCCCCTGCTCATGCTCTGTCTCTGTTTCTCAAAACTGAATAAACATTAAAAAATAAATAAAATACATATATATTTTGGAGGTAGATAGGATAGGGTGTACTGATGGACTGGATATGGAAGGGAGAGGAAAAAAAGAAACCCTAAGATGAATTTAGGTGTTTAGCTTGAGCAACTGGGTAGAGATTGGTGCCATTTCCGAAGATAGGAAATCTGGGAAAACATACAGAGGTGTGAGGTCCAGGTAGGAAGTAGGGTGGGAGCAGAGAATGAGTGGTTCTGAGTTTAAGATGCTTAGTCATCCAGGGGGAGATAGCAGATGGGCCGTTGGCCATCCTGGAGCAGAGGAGAGAGTCGGGTTAGGGATATCCAGAGGAGTCATTAGCACAGAGGTGGATGATGTTATCCAAGGAATCTGGGTAGCTAGGAAAGAGAAAGGGGCTAGAACTGACTCCTGAGGCAGTTTCTGTCCTTCCTGATGTGCATGCAAAGCTGTGTAACCACCTGTGGACAACATTCCAACAAGAAGGAAGAACTTGGACAAAGTGACTTTCTGGTTTCAAGCCCTCAAGAGTTGTTGTTGTTGTTGTTTCTCCAAAGTCCAATCTGAATTTTTTTTTAAATATTTTTATTTATTTCTAGGAGAGAGAGAGAGACAGCATGAGCAGGGGAGGGTCAGAGAGAGAGGGAGTCACAGACTGAAACAGGCTCCAGGCTCTGAGCTGGCAGTCCGCACAGAGCCCGACGCGGGGCTCGAACCCACGAGCCGTGAGATCATGACCTAAGCGAAAGTCGGACGCTCAACCGACTAAGCCACCCAGGCGCCCCACAATCTGAATTCTTAATCTTCCTTTACGGCAGTGACATTTTTAGTTGGTATGTGTCATTAAAGACTTTGTAATGTTTTTAGAGCCTGGTGATGTGCTCACCAACTGTTAGGAGACATTCCAAGAGGCTGTGGTACTGTTGCTGTGACATTTAGATCAATGGCTCCAACACAGTAGTTCAAGCCCAAGAATTCACTAACAGCTGTCCCATCCATCAGCTCGTCTCTGATGCCTTTCTTCAAGAACCAAAGAAAGACCCCCCTGATCCTGTGAATTCTAAGACATTCGTTTCTTGTGCTCTTTTCTTTCTCTCCTCAAAAACGACCCCTGAGAGCTACATTCTCATGATTGATATTTCCAAAGGAATGTGAGCTGCCTCACATTACTGACCAAATCCAGTAGGATGTGCTGTTTTGACGTTTCCTATAGGAAGTGTAATGGAGACACACTTAAAATGTGTCTAAGGTACGTGAGTAAGGATTTTGTGTTTTGCCATTCAAAATGTATTTTAACTGCCCGGAACAGTCTAATCTCAAGGGGACTGGGTGGTGCATAGAAATCAAGTCCCTTTGGCAGAATGAGTGTTGCAGGTGGTATTTTACGCCTCCCTCCAGAGAGATTCCTAGTGCTGCTTTTCAGGCATGGGACGTTCTAGAACCACCTGAGATTCCCAGACATCCTGAGCCGGTGGCCTTTGGCCCTCACACAGACCACATAACTAGCAGCAAAAGCAGGTCCTGATTGTACATTGTTTACCCAAACTTCGTACTCAAAACAATGAGCTCTAGGGAACTAGATTTATTCTTTAAAGGTTAAGCTAATTGTCCACATTTAATTTTGCTCAAGTGAAAGGGGTAACTATCTGTACTTTCTGAAGCAGAATATACAATGGATGTAAACTCAGTGTAAAGAAAGCAACTAATTTTCTTTGACCTTCATAAAGGATTAGCCTAATTTGCTGACCCAGTTTTAGGGAAGGGTGGTATTGGGTTTAAGACTGTGGGGTAGGAAGACCTGGTGACTGTGTCTTTTTCTGAGCTTTTCTTTATCTCTAGCCAGTGCTATACCAGGATCACATATATTTTCGTCAGGTCCAGGTGTTTGTATCTTGTCTGATTCAGTGCTAACAAAGTATACTTCAGTTATCTCTAGGTGATCCTAACAGGTTTTTTTTTTAAGTTTATTTACTTTCAAAGCAAGAGAAGAGCTGGGGAGGGACAGAGAGAGGGGGAGAAAGAGAATCCCAAGGAAGGTCCACACTGCCGGCACAGAGCCTGATGCAAGGCTTGAACTCATGAACTGTGAGATCATGGCTTGAGCCAAAAGCTAGCGTCAGGTGCCACCCAGGTGCCCCATCTCAAGATTTTTTAAAAAAACCTTTTTCTACTGTTTATCTATTTTTGAGAGAGAGGGAGAGGGAGGGGCAGAGAGAGGGAGACACAGAATCTAAAGGAGGCTCTAGGCTCTGAGCTATCAGCACAGGTCTGACGCTTGAACCCACAGACCGTGAGATCATGACCTGAGCTGAAGTCGGACACTCAACCACCTGAGCCACCCAGGTGCCCTCCAAGATTTTCTTAATGCTTGCTCATTTTCTTTTTCATTCTTTCCCCCCTTTTATATCTTACCACATTGGACAATCTCTTTGGAATATATCCCATATCTGCCAAGCTGAAATCCACCACTGGCTGTTTAAAGGTCAGCCAGGTAAGGAGAAGATCCCAGCAAGATGGGAGCTGTGACAATGTAGTTTTCACTATGTCTCTATCCTTGCATTAAAGTCAGGAACCAGATAGCAAAGCCAAAAGTCCATGGACATTTACAGCAAAACTAAATGAAAAGCTATCCCCGGGATCCCAGAATGCAAACAGGCAGGAGGGACCACCAGCAAGCCATGAGTCATGCTGGTTTTCTGTCTAAGAAGCAATGAACCAGCTGCTGATAGACGTGAGAACAAGAAGACCCCAGATGGTCAGCAGGTGTTCCCTGGAAAGAACGGCCATTTTCAGAACTGCATCGAAACTGAGGGGGTTTTGCTCACTCCAATAACAGCTCGCTGCAAGGGGCCCATGGCAAGAAGGACTGAAGGGGCCAGAGCCATTGAGCCCCTGGGGATGCTGGAAATTGACCCATGGGATTCCTCCTAGGGTCAGACCCATAGAGAAGGGCTCACTGGGGAGGGGTCAAAATTGAACATAGTGGGGATGGACAGGGAGGGAAAGGAAAATCCCAGACCATAGATGAAGAGGAAAACAGAGCCAGGAATTCTGAGAGAGCAAGTTGCCATATAGGTAAACTACACAGAACAACAGAAAGAAGCCTTGCGAAGCTAGAAGAACTTCCCTGAATCTCATCTCCTTCTAAAAGTTCGGAAAGACAATGTTCACCTAAAAATTAACAACAGAAAAATATTAAAGTCAAATCCCAGGCAAGGTCATTTTTTAAATTTTTTAAAAATGTTTTACTTATTTTTGAGAAAGAGAGAGCAGGAGAGGGACAGAAAGAGAGGGAGACACAGAATCTGAAGGCAGGCTCCAGGCTCTGAACTAGCAATCAGCACAGAGCCCGATGTGGGGCTTGAACCCACAAACCGCAAGATCATGACCTGAGCCGAAGCTGGACACTTAACCAACTGAGCCCCCCAGGTGCCCCAGGCAGGGTTATTATTAAGAAAAAAAAAAGACCAGGGAGCAGAGTAAAAACCCTACACCATAGAAGTGTGGTTGGCAGGATGTGCCCAGAAGCAAATACAGAACTGTAACCTAGCATTTCAAAATAGTAGAAAATTATGTCAGATATGAAAGATCAACATAAATCAAAATTAGTAATGCTCAGACGTGAGGTGACATAACTCAGGAAAGAAGTAGAAATAAAAGTGATTTCAGAAAATAAGACTAATCTAGAAGGAACACAGGACCACATATAATATAATGGCTCAAGAGACATAGAAGGTAAAAAAAAGAAAAAATGGTGTTGAGTTGTATATGTTCCTTATATATTTTGAATTATCCCCTTATTGAATGTGTCATTTACAAATAACTCCTCCCATTCAGTAATTTGCCTTTTTGTTTCGTTGATGGTTCTCTTCACGGTACAGAAGGTTTTAATTTTGGCGTAGTCCCAGTAGTTTAATTTTGCTTTTGTTTCCCTTGCCTGAGGAGACATATCTAGAAAAATGTTTCTACAGCTGATGTCAAAGGAATTACCGCCTGTGTTTTCTTTTAGGAGTTTTATGGTTTAACTCTCACATTTAGGCCTGTAATCTGTTTTGAGTTTATTTTTCTGTATAGTGTCAGAAAGCTGGTGGGTAAGAAAATTGGTGTGGCCACTGTGGAAATCAATGTGGAGGTTCCTCAAAAGTTTTTAAACAGAATTACCATATGATCCAGTGGTTCCATTATTGGATATTTGCCCAAAGAAAATGAAAACCCTAATTCAAAATGATATATGCACCCCTATATTTTTGCAGTGTTATTTACAATAGCCGAGATACAGAAGCAACCTAAGTGTCCATCCACAGATGAATGCATATAGAAGATATGATGTACACACACACACACACACACACACACACACACACACACACACACACACAGTGAAATAGTACTCAGCCATAAGAAGAATGAGGTCTTGCCATTTGCAGCAATATGGATGGACCTAGAGTATATACTAAGTGATCTGAGTCAAACAGAGAAAGACAACTACTCTCTGATTTTACTCATATGTGGAATTTAAGAAACAAAACAAATGAACAAAGAAAGAAAAAAGAGATAAACAAAAATATACCAGACTTTTAAATGCAGAGAACAAATTGGTGGTTACCAGATTTGGAGGTGTGTGTGAAATAAAGGGGATTAAGGGTACACTTATTGTGATGAGCCACAAGTGTTGAATCATAATTCTGTACACCCGAAACTAATAGAGCACTGTGTGTGAATACTTCAAATATAAAAAGGGAGAAAATGGTAAAGTCAAAAAGAAATGAAGGATTTATAAAAAGATTTGAAAAATTTCCAAATACTCAAGATGGGCAAAGAAAGATAGATCCTATGGCTTATAGGAGCTTCTTAATGAAAAAGAAAAGCAAAACAGAACATAAAATACTGAAAACTATAATTCAAGAAAACTATCTTGAAATAAAGAAAACTTAAAACAATATATAAAAAGAGTATACTGTGTATTTGAGAAGAATGACCCCAGAATGGCCAATACCAAGATGTTTTCAGAACAACTGGATTTTACAGAAAAAGAGAGTCTATGTGATTTAAAAGGAGAAGAAAAATAGATTTATCATCAACTTTGCGACAGCAATCTCAGAAGAAAATGGAGTAACGTATCTAAGAAAATGGAGTAACGTATCTATCTACTTGCGTAAAGCCAGTGTGCCAAGGATTTTTTTTAAATCAACTATAAAGGACATAGACTCTCATCAACGTGCAGGAACTCGGGAAATGTTGTTCCCGTGAACACTTCCTAAAAAATCTTCCAGAAAACTGGCTTCAGACAGCCAATTGGAGGGAAAATGACATAAGGAATATTGTCGAGCATTACGTAAGTTGGGGTAAACTCAGAGGATATGGTATATTCTCTGACACGGTAGATATAGCCCAACTGTAACAGTGTAAGGAAGAACAGAGAGTGCTTATCCCCCAAAAATGAGTTTTCAGTCATCGTGTGGTTGGTAATATTAGGATTATAATTCAAGGACTGTTATGTGTGTAGTGTAAGATAAATGAGCGTAATACGCTGCATTTCAGTGCCATCAACCTCCGTCATCTTTGAAAACCCACATTCTTAGTGTGCAAGAAAGGTGATCAGATACAACAGAGAAAGCTAACTAAAAGCCCAGAAGTTTTAGATTTGAATTGGAAATCTCAGTATGAACTGGTGAGGTATTTTACGTATGGGTTCATTTATCTATCTGTATACAAGTATTTCTTTGTTCAGTGGCCAGCCCGATACCAATTAGCAACCCTTGCCCATTTTTAGAGAACAAGGACCCCTGAAAAAAAAAAAAACCATCTGATTTCCAGGTCTAGGCAGGAAATCTGCAACATGAACCTGGAATCCCCTATAACACCATACAGCAAGGAAGCTATCAGGAACCACAGGGGCCGCGTAGGGGCACTAAAAGTGAATTTAAGGAGAATAAATGTAACGTCTGACCTTCTTCTTGTCCTCCCCAAATCTTGCCATCGTAATTAAACTTTTAAAACTCAGACCTTGAGGGACGCCTAGGTGGTTCAGTTGGTTAAGCGTCTGACTTCAGCTCAGGCCATAATCTTGTGGTCTCTGAGTTTGGACCCCACGTCAGGCTCTGTGCTGACAGCTCAGAGCCTGGAGCCTGCTTCAGATTCTGTGTCTCCCTCTCTCTCTACCTCTCCTCACTCATGCCTTCTCTCCCTCTCTCAAAAATAAATAAACATTAAAAAAATTAAAATAAATAAAATACAAATCATATTTTTGTCAAATTTCCTTACACTTATTTTCATCTTGACAAGCTTTATTTTAATACATAGGGACGGGGTGCCCCCATAATCTTTTTAGGACCTAGTATTTCTAAAGGTTTTGATCCAGCCTCCTTCAGCCTATCTGTGAGCCCTAACCCAGCCTTTAGAGAGGTACCTACCTGCTGTTATGAAAAAAGGCATCCACCAGGGGGCAAAATAAGCAAGAATAGGTAGAATTGGCTTCCCTTTTTTTTTTTTTTTTTTGTTTTTTGTCTTATTTTAAGACTTCTTTATTTCCCAGAGAAAGAGTACTTTGGGAAAGACTGTCTAATAAACGTTTCTCTTGGGACTAGTTCCTTGCCCCTTTCTTTTAAAGAGTCTTGATAAATTTTCCCATCCTTCTACGTGAAAACTGCTATTCAGTTGATTGTTTTATATGTTGAATGAAATCATGGGTTGATCCCTATGCCTTATCAATTATGAGCACATACACACCCAGGATACCCAAAGTAAGTGATTGGATTTAAATTGGACTCATTTTGGGGTGCCTGGGTGGCTCAGTCGGTTGGGTGTCTGACTTTGGCTCAGGTCATGATCTTACGGTTCATGGGTTCGAGCCCTATGTCGGGCTCTGTGCTGACAGCCAGCTCAGAGCCTGCAGCCTATTTCAGATTCTGTGTCTCCCTCTCTCTCGACCCTCCCCCGTTCACGCTCTCTCTCTCTCTCTCTCTCAGAAATTAGAAATAAAAATTAAAATAAATAAATAAATAAATTGGACTCATTTCCTTGAAAGCAAGCTCTATTGCTGGTAATAACAGATATTGAAAATTGCTGATCTTAAATGGACCCAATGCTTGTTTGTAAGATTTTATTGGATTTTCCTTCTTTGTATTAATAGTTCCACCACTGTCCAGCTCATGTTCTCCTGGCTACTTTCAGAGGTCAGATCTCCATATTTACATAGTTGATTAACCATGTCTTAGGTGGTAGCATATTGTTCTAATAAAATCTCTTGGGTTCTGGGGAGCCTGTGGGACTCAGTTGGTTTAGTGTCTGACTCTTGGTTTTGGATCAGGTCATGATCAGGTTTATGAGTTCGCTCTGCATATTAGGCTCTGTGCTGGAAACACGGAGCCTGCTTGGGATTCTCTCTCTCTCTCTCTCTGCCCTTCCCCCACTTGCACTTTCTCTGTTTCTTCCAAAATGTTAAACTTCAGAAAAAAGATAATAATAAAAAAAAAATTCTTGGGTTCTGACATGCCCTGGAAGACCCTAACATATAAATAGATGGGTGTCCCTGAATTGGATTGTCTGATGAGTTTTCCACTCTCTTCCTTTAGCATCTATAGCAGGGGTTCCTAACCTGGGGATCAGTGATTTCTCGGGGGGGTGGGGGGTGCCATTTGTTCTACATGCTCTCTGCAACCTGCTTTATCATAAGTACCGGGGGTGGGGGGTTGAGAGTACACCTTCACACCACCTGAGATTCTCTTTCACTCTCTCAAGAGTGCAACCTAAGGTCAAGTGTTTTCAGAAGTTTTCCAGGTGATTCATGTGAGGCACAGCCAGATTTGTAACCCCCTTACCGGGTACTATGACCGAGATGGAAAAGTCCATGGACCTTTTAAAGTTTTCTGTCAGGCTGGTTACGCGTACATATGTACAGGCACCACTTTTAAGGCAGCAGGGACCAGAGTCTCTATCAGATTCTCAAAAAACCGATAGCCCACAAGGGGTCCTGAACCACTGCTGTCTCAAGAATGCTTCCTGCCTCCGTTGTAAATCCGCTGTGGGTGCACCAGACTGGTCACCACAGTGCTGACAAAACATGTCTCCCTTCCATGGAATTCTAGCAGTTCAAGCTCCAGTGCGGCACTCAGGATCTTCGAGTGGACACATCCTTCTGGTTAACGAAGGCTACAGCCGAACAGGCACTTGATTGCGAAGAATAAGGAGACATGAAGGGGTTTGTGAGCCTCTTCATTACCCAGTCTGTAGCATGTTCTCTGGGGGGGAGGTGGGGGGTGCCTGAATATTGAAAATTCTCATGTCTGCATTTTTTATATATTTTTTTCATTTAGCTGCTCATATACATTGAGGAGCTGACAGATCCTTGTAAGGCAGTTACTCCATCAATATAAGCGAGTTGCCTAGCTTGTGCAGAGTTGCTAAGGATTATGGTCGTGTAAATAACTTTCCAGAAAGGTGATGGTAATAAATAGGAGGGCTCCAGTTTCAGATTGGTCAAGGCAGTCTAGCATCCCAGCTTCACCCAGATTTGTTTCTTCTGGGGCACACAGGAACTTTTTTAAGTCTTGCTTCTCATCTGCAGCAAATGCTGCTAGATAACACTGAAATGTATGTATCATTTCTCTTGTTCTCCAGATGGCGGGGCTGTAGACCAAGCCTCTTCTCTGGGGACCTGCTGGGTTGGAATGGAGTGAAAAGGTGGAAAGGGCAGTTAGTTAACCTAGAACACACCAAGGGTACCACCACATGGTCCTGAGCACCCCCTGGTGTTTATGATACGACTTTGGAGCAGCAGGAAGGACCCAGGCCACCATCAAATCCTGCCGGGCTAGCCTGAAAGAGATCTTAAAACAACCTTGTTAGAAAAATGTGGAAACTCCAAATAAAAGATTAGCAAACCAAACCCAGCAGGTTATTGGAAAGGATGACGTAGCTTGCATGACTTGGGCTAATCCCAAAATGCAAGACCAACCATTGGATGTTAGGAAATCTATTCATCATCATTGTATTAATATACCAACAGTGAAAGTCCATATGATTCCCGTGTTAGATGCTTAAAAAGCGTTCAATATGGTAGTTACTGATTCCCAGTTTTAACAACCTCGGTTCTCAGTAAACAGGAAAGTAACAGATACTTCTTCCATACGATGACAGTGTGTGTATCTCAGACCCGTGGCCAGCCCTGCACCTTGTGGAAAACAGTAGAGGCATTCTGTAAAAAGTCGAAAGCAGTCAAGGGGGGCCCACTATGATTGCCCTTACTAATGTCTGAAAATTCTGGTCAATGCAGAAAGGCAATGGAAAGAAGAGGCACATACGTGGGAAAAGAAGCTGATGGAGCACCTGGGTGGCTCAGTTGGTTGAGCGTCCGACTTCGGCTCAGGTCATGATCTCATGGTTCGTGGGTTTGAGCCCCACATCGGGCTCTGTGCTGACAGCTCAGAGCCTGGAGCCTGTTTCGGATTCTGTGTCTCCCTCTGTCTCTGACCCTCCCCTGTTCACGCTGTCTCTCTCTCTCTCAGAAATAAAAATAAAACATTAAAAAAAAAAAGCTGAAAGATTACCATTTGCAGTGATACGACTCTCTGCCTGGAAAACCCAAGAGAATTCACTAAAATCTATTAGCGTAACAGGTAGTTTAGCAATACAGCCAATTACATATGAAATTTGAAGATAAAAAAAGCAATAGCTTTGGTAGCTACTAGAAGTAACCAGTAGAAAATACATTAATTTAAAAATCCTCTTCAGACTAGCCACAAAATGTACAATGTTTTGAACAAACTTATAGTGCAAGATCTATGGCAATTAAATAGACCAGCAGCCAAGAACCATTAGGAAAAACAAAAGCCACGAGTAAGTAGAAAATTCACTCATCCTTTCTCTGCATAGCAAGAGTCCATGTATAAAGATGGCTGTACTTACCCAACTTAGTCTAATTGAAATCCTGTTGCATTTAGAGATTATCAGTGGGTTTTTGTAGGGCAAAACCAGAACAAAAAATAAAAAATTCATTTGGTGGAAAATCAGGAGAAAATAATCAAGAAACTTTGAGGAGGGGAAAATCCTTACAGGGATTTTTGACGTACCATATTTTAATATATATTTATAAAATGCAACAATTAAAATATTGTAGTACTGTGTGAATACTTATAGTTTAATGGAAAGAATAGGAAATAAAGAAAGGGATTCAAAACATAAGGTTGAGAGGCACCTGGGTGGCTCAGTCGGTTAAGCGTCAGACTCTTGGTTTCGGCTCAGGTCATGATCTCACAGTTCTTGAGTTCAAGCCCCACATTGGGCTCTGTGCTTTCAGCTTGGGGTTTCTCTCTCCCTCTCTCTGCCCCTCCTCGGCTCTCTCTGTTTCTCTCTCTCTCCCTCTTGGAAAATAAATAAATATTTAAAAGTATTTTTTAAAATAAAGATTAAATAAATGCTAACTGCCTCGGGAAAGGATGTATTATCAAAATATGAAAAAGTTTTCAGACCATATTTTTTAAAAAACACAAAAAGAATCAGGGCAGAGTCATCTTTAAATGTGAAAATCAGAACATAAAATTGCTATCAGAAAAATTTTTTATATTTATATGTTTTTTTTTTTAATATTTTTATTTATTTCTAGAAGAGAGAGAGAAAGAGAGACAGCGTGAGCAGGGGAGGGTCAGAGAGAGAGGGAGTCACAGACTGAAACAGGCTCCAGGCTCTGAGCTGGCAGTCCGCACAGAGCCCGACGCGGGGCTCGAACCCACGAACCGCGAGATCATGACCGAAGCGAAAGTCGGACGCTTAACCGACTAAGCCACCCAGGCGCCCCTATATTTATATGTTCTTAAGAGCAGTAAGACATCATAAGCATGATGACAAATGTAGAAATGATAAAATTTATGTTGATAAATATATCCATCTAAAATTTTAAACTTCTATTGGGTGAAGAATATATAAGGAAAATCAACAACAAATTGGAAAAATTATCTGCAAATTACACAGTAAAATGTTTCTCTCCTTAACATATGGAAAGTTCTGAAGTATGAAATAATGAACAGCCCCGATGAACACTTCAAATGTATTTCAAGGTAACAGTAAGTCAGAGAAATACAGCAAAGACAGGTAGCATTTTTTCTGAATTGGATTGGAAAAGATTAAAAAGCATAGTAATGTTCGTTGCTGGTGAGGATGTGGTGAAATCATAAATCATACACTATCTGTGCAGCTACAGACTGGTGCAGTCTCTCTGGAAGATAATTTTGTAAAATATATCTGAAGCCTTTGAAAAGTACACACTCTTTAACCATTATAGTGGTTCTAGACCGCTTCTAGAAAGTATTCTAAAGAGATAATCAGGGGTGCAATCTGAGAATATAAGAATGTTCAGGACTAAAAGATAATGTTGGCAAGAATGTAGAGAAAATGTAACCTTCATGCATAACTGATGGAAACGGTGTGGAAGGCATTCTGGCTCTTTGACAAAAAAGGTTAAACATGGAGTTACTATATGGCTCAGCATTTGGACTCCTGGTATTATCCAAGATAAATTAAAACATATATCCACAAAACAATCTGGTATGTGAATATTCACAGCAGCCAGAAAGTGGAAACCACCCAAATGTCAATCACGTACTGAACGGATAAACAAAATGCGGTATATCCGTACAATGGACTATTATCTGGTAATAAAAAGAAGGGAAGTACATGGTACACCATGGGTGAACCCTGAAAACATTATGGACAGTGAAAGATCTCTGTCACAAAAAAGCCTCATGGGGTATGACGCCATTTATGGGATGTGTCTAGAATGGGCAAATATATTGGGACAGGAAGTAAGTTAGTGGTTGCCTAGGGTGGGGGGGGGGGCGATTCGCAGGAAATGGAGAGAAAGTGCTAAATGGTGCAGAGATTTGGGGGAGGATTATGCAAATGTTCTAAAATTGACCTCGGTGATGGCTGCCTAACTCTATAAACGTGCTAAAAACCATCGAAGTGGGTGAAGCGTATGGTTTTATATCTCAATACAGCTGTTAGAAAGAACTTGTTTGAGATGATTCTGCTTACTGTAGGGAGAAATCTACATGTTTCTACCGCTACCGCATAGCCCAAGCCGTCATCTCACGCCTAGATTATTGCGGTGGCCTTCAAGCTGGTTTTCCTCTCCATATTCTTGTCTCCTTCACAGTCTGGTTTCCACACAGAAGTCAGAGCGATTTATCTGTTCATTCATTCATTCCTTTCTTTTAAACAAAAGTCGAGTCATTCAAGTTCTCTGCTCAGTACTCCCCTGAGATTCTCATCTCCTACATGAAAAGAGCCAAACTGCTCACAGGAACCCACGGGGTGCTAGTGTTCCAGCTCTTCCCTTACTGACATCATCTACTTTTGTGTATATGTTTGACAGTTTTCCATAATTTAAAAAAAGGGAGAAGACAGAAGGAAAGCACCTACTTCCATTGTATACGTTTATATAAAAAGACCTTGATTCTGAAGACACAGTGCACAGCATGGCTGTTTTCTCCTGGGGAAGATTCAATGTTCATTTTTTTTTAACGTTTATTTATTTTGAGAGAGAGAGAGAGGGAGAAGGTGAGGGAGAGGGAGAGAGAGAGACAGACAGACATGAGCAGGGGAGAGGCAAGGAGGAAGAGAGAGAGAATCCGAAGGAGGCTCCGTGCTATTAGAGCCCTACGTGGGGCTTGATCTCATGAACCTGAACTGTGAGACCATGACCTGAGCTGAAAATCAAGACTCAGATGCTTAACCAACTGAGCCACCCAGGCGCCCCCTTGCTGTTCATTTTTTTTTTTTAATGTTTTATTTATTTCTAGGAGACAGAGAGAGAGACAGCGTGAGCAGGGGAGGGTCAGAGAGAGAGGGAGTCACAGACTGAAACAGGCTCCAGGCTCTGAGCTGGCTGTCAGCACAGAGCCCAACGCGGGGCTCGAACCCACGAACTGTGAGATCATGACCTAAGTGAAAGTCGGACACTTAACCAACTAAGCCACCCAGGTGCCCCCTTGCTCTTCATTTTTAACATCAGTGTCCTTATATAGCATCTGAGCAAAGAGTCCTGTTGCCTGAACACATCGTTTTTTCCATTGTCGTTCCTGAGTTTGAGTTCTTGATTTCTTTGGGATCTCTGTTTCTTGCGTTGAGAAGTCATGGTCCAGATTTCAAGCAGGATTCATGCATTTGGACCAGTAGAAGGGAAGGTGGGCAAGGGAATAACTTTATTTTCTTTGCTCTTTTAAATGACATTTGTCCTCAGGTCATCTTATTTCTTCTAATTGGGCTGAGTACTTATTTTCAGTAACAGAATTACTTAAAAATAGCACTTTTTTGTTAGAAAACTAATACACACTCATAAAATCTTGAGACACTGTGGGTAAGTAAGGTAGCCTATAACTCCGCCCTTGCAATGTCATATTGGTCTAGCCTTTCAGTATTTTCCTGTGAATTTACAATTTTACTTACATTAAACATTGAGACAGTATTTTTATAATGTTTTGTAACTACTTTTTTCACCGAACAGTATCTCTTGAATATTTTATCTTAGGTGTATAAATCACATATAATATGTATCTATGTGGCTGAACCATAATCTCTTTAACCATAAACCCTTATCCCTGACAATTTAGATTGCGTCCAGGTTTTCATGACTAGATGTAAGCTCCATGATGAACATCTTGGTGGTTTAATATTGGCACATATGTATGAGATCCCCGGCATCAACTTCTGGACATGGAATTGGTTGTCAGAAAGCACGTATACATTTAAGGTTTTCATTACATATCACCAAATAATTATCTCTCTCTCTCTCTTTTTTTTTTTTTTTTGTCAAGGACATTACCTTTGATAGATGAAAGTTCTGGGAACAGTGAACAAAGGACTGTGTGTAATCACTGCTTATAAGATATTAGAATAGGGACGTCTGGGTGGGTCATTGAGTTAAGCATCCGACTGTTGATTTTGGCTCAGGTCGTGATCTCACAGTTTGTGAGTTCAAGCCCCGTGTCTGGCTCTGAGCTGACAGCGTGGAACCTGCTTGGGATTCTCTCTCCCTGTTTTTCTACCCCTTCCCCACTTGCTCTCTCTCTCCCTCCCTCCCCCCTCCCCAAATAAATAACCTTAAAAAAATTATTCTATTATTATAATAGAATCCCTCCCTTTTTTACAGATGAGAAAACTAATGAACAGAGAGGATTTTTCCCCCCTATAATATCCCATATTTCTATGCAAAAGAGAAACAAGGTAGAGTTTTATGTTAACGAGGTGAACTTTGGGGCCAGTGTTCCACTATTTTTGAATGGAAGGGAACCACGCTTCCAGCTGGGCCATCCCAGTTCTGGTTTGTGCTCAGGCCCCGTGAGAGCTCTCATACCTAGAACATCACAGAAGTTAGAGTCATTTTCTGGTAAAAGATTTTTCACGCAACACGAACGCAAAGCTTGTGGGAAGACGCATGACGTATCTGCGACAAGAAAATGTTTGCTGGCTGAGACTTGAGCCCAACCCTGCGTGTCTCAGCATCCCTGAGAAGTGTTCATCCTTGCTGAGGAAACAAGCGGCACAAAGAACTGCCGGCGCCTCAGACACGTCCGAACCATCAGATCTACTAAATCTGTTTACTGAGAACCGAGGTTGTTAAAACTGGGAATCAGTCACTACAAGAGAGCAGAGTTTGATAAATCAAAACAGGTTGATAAATTAAAATTTTTAATTAATTTAAAAGCGGGGGGGTATCTGGGTGGCTCAGTCAGTTAAGCATCCAATTCTTGTCAGGTCATGGTCTCATAGTTCATGAGTTTGAGCCCCATGTCAGGCTCCATGCTGACTGTGGAGCCAGCTTGGGATGCTCTCCATCTGTCTCTCTCTGCCTGTCTTCCCACTCGCTCTCTCTCTTTCAATTTTTTTTTAATGTTTATATGAGAGAGACAGAGCTTGAGTGGGGGAGGGGCAGAGAGCAAGGGAGACACAGAATCTGAAGCAGGCTCCAGGCTCCAAGCTGTCAGCACAGAGCCTGACACGGGGCTCGAACCCACAAACCATGAGATCATGACCTGAGCCGAAGTCGGACCCTCGACCGAC
This sequence comes from Proteles cristata cristata, assembly GCA_017311185.1. Classification (NCBI taxonomy): domain Eukaryota; kingdom Metazoa; phylum Chordata; class Mammalia; order Carnivora; family Hyaenidae; genus Proteles; species Proteles cristata. The sequence goes on along the minus strand of JAESUZ010000535.1, from coordinate 60,042 downwards.
AGAGCCACCCAGGCGTCCCTCTTTCCCTTTCAAAATAAACATTTAAAGAAAGGGCTTTTTAAAGCATTAAAATAACGTCACCTGAGGAATCACTTGGCACACTGTAAACTAGAGCTATCATATCCACTCTGTGTTCATCTCACACCCTTGATTACCCTCTTTTCGATATCTCAATCAGAATCTTGGTTCCGTTCAAGAACTTTTCTTCTAGAAGTTGGAGGCCTGTGATTCCTTCATTTAGACCGTCAGTCACGTACCTGCCCCCACGGTCTCGGTGGGGAGGTTGACTGATCACAGCACAGGGTCACAGCAGAGATGCATGTGAAGCCCGGAGCGGGGGTGCTTGTGGCCTATCCCTTTGAGTCTGAACTGATTCTTTTTAGAAGCCGGGGTTGGGGGGGGGGAAAGGAAGATGGAGGCCAAGGCGAGAGGAGACATCCTGTAGGCAGGGCCTGTCGCCCTGGGGCAGAGAGGGTGAGGGAGAGTGGTGTTGTCAGTGAAGCAGGGAGGACAGAGGGGCATAGCAGGTCCCTGCCCGCCAGAAGGAGGGGCCGACTGCAGCCGCCACCTCTGCGCAGCGGATGTGAAATACTTTCATCTCCACCGATGTCCAAGAGGCAACTCTCTGTGTGGAAGGGGGAGCTGGGAGCCGAACGGGTTGGCAGAGCCCCATCACACAGACGGCCTTGCTTTTCGTGATCTGTCAACTGGCTGTGGCAAGGCTCTGTCTCCTGAACCACCCTGTGAACCACGCCGGTTCTGTTCCAGGTGACACTGGTTCTGTTCCAGCCAGGCCGTGCCTCCCATCGCAGAGCGCACCCCTGCCTCGCTGGAGCCCAACAGTTAGCATCTTCCAAGGCTCGAGGCTCGGCACCCAGGAGGGAAAGAGCTTGCTCACATGGTCTGCTTTCTCCTCTCCGCTTCAAAAATAAAAGTAGTATTTCTTCTCAAAGAGACAGAGGGGGGAAAAAAGCTCTTGGTTCTAATGCAAATTTTAAAAAAATGCCAGTTAGAATACAGAGGAGGCTTGAGAGCAACTGGGATTATAAATATTTACGCCCCTTCCCTCCTCTCCCCTCCTTTTTCCTCCCATCCTTTCCCCTTTTCCTCTTTCCACTCCCTTCCCCCCTCTCCCCTCCCCACCCCTCCCCCTCTCTCCTCTGCCCTCCCCTCCCTTTCTCTTCACTATCCTCCCCACCCCTCCCCCCCTCTCCTCTGCCCTCCCCTCCCTTTCTCTCTTCACTATCCTTCCCACCCCTCCCCCTCTCTCCTCTGCCCTCCCCTCCTCTCGCCATGTAGAGCCTCCTGCGTGAAGCTGTCTGTGTGTCACTACATCTCATTAGGTCCCGCCTCTGAGAAAAGCGTGGCTGCGTCTGTCTTTCATGGGAGAAACTGAGGCTCAGAGAGGCAGAGGAGATGCCCTCAGCCCCCTGGCCCCCAAGGGCTGGAGCGCTGATGGGAAGGCAGGCTCTCCAAGCAGCTCGAGGAGAATGAGGGCGGGGGAGCAATCACAGAAGGCAAGGTGTCCTGGCGGCCTTCTCCATGGCAACCAACCCCTACACAACTATTTTGATTCCCCTGGGCTTGCGGCTCGTCTCATCTCAGGAATAATACTTATATAGAGGCGCCTGCGTGGCTCAGTCCATCGAGCATCCGACAGACACTGGGGCCATGATCTCATGGTTCATGATTCGAGCCCCGCGTCGGGTCCACAGCTGTCAGCACAGAGCCCACTTTAGATCCTCTGCCCCCATCTCTCTGTCTCTGCCCCTCCCCCACTCATGCTCCTTCTCTCTCTCAAAAAGACTTTTTTAAGAAAAAGAATAATACTTGTAATAGAGTCTACAACCACAAAACACCTTTTTTTTTTTTTTAAATTTTTTATTTTTTTGAGAGAGAGCAAGCCAGGGAGGGACAGAGAGACGGAGACAGAGGATCCGAAACAGGCTCTGTGCTGACAGCTGAGAGCCTGACGCGGGGCTGGAACTCATGAACCACAAGATCATGACCTGAGCCAAAGTTGGATGCTTAACTGCCTAAGCCCTTCACTTTTCACTTTTCAGAGCGCTTTCCTATCTATTGTGAAATAATAGCCATTTTCCACACAGATTAAGCAGCCGTAGCAAGCAGAAGGAAAGATTAATACGGACTATGTCCCTTGTGCCAGGAAGTCACCTAATTCAGTACCCGACCCCCCACCCCCACCCCAGCATGGTGAGGCCGAGGTCACCGGGGCATGGTGAGGCCCCTTTGCTTACGGTTCCCGAGGAGGCTGTCTTGCCGCCCAGCCCATGTTCTGTCCCCGAGTCTGGGGGCCAGCCACGTTTTTCCGGAAAGGACCCGATAAAAAACCTTAAGGCTTTGTGGGGCATCTGGTCCAAGTCACAACTCCTCCCAGTCACAACTGCCCTGCAGCCCACGACAGCCACACAGGGCCAAGCAAGTGTGTGTGGCTGTGCCCAGTGGTGGTTCAGGGGCCCCTGCCCTGGTCCACCAGTTGTCTGAAGTCGAGAACCTCTGGCATATCTGGCTGTAATCCATTCAATCTGGACTGAGGTCACAGTGCCGGGGCTGGCGCCCCAGGGCTTGCGTGTGACTTTCAGATGATGTTTGAGGTCCATAAAGAATCATTGCACTACATGTCCTTGAACTTCTCATGGAAACGGGACAGCCAGGAGTCTCCCTCAGGGTTCCGAGTGGCCGGTGTCCCTCTGGTCCCTGCTGGCCCACACATCACCCCACCCAAGGCAGCCAGCAGGCTGCACCCCCAACCCGTGGTCCCCTCTCCCGGTAATGAATGGGGGGGGCAGGTACAGAGCCCTGCGTGGGACCATATCATAAGTACCACTGCCATTCTGGCTGTCACACAGGAGAAAGCCCCTCTGATCGGCGTTCCAAGTAGACAGGACAGGACAGCTTGCCAGAGGGTCACTGGCATTTACGGAGCAGGTGTTAATGGCTCTTGGCATGCAGAGCACGGTGTCTGTATCGCGCCGCTGACCACCCCCAGCCCAGCCAGCAAGTGCAGGCTGGGAGTTCAGGGCTGCAATTCACCATTCTTACCAGGCGGCCGCAGACGGGGCCCCTGGGCTGGAGAGGTGGCTTTGGGGTCCTAGGGACCTCACCGCAAAGAGGGACACCACCCCACCCCGCCCGCCAGAGCACTGCCCACCAGCTACCTCCAGCGGCTCAGCACCCGGGACCGGGGCTGGGGTTCGGCTGCCTGGGGCATCAAGGACTCTGAGATGCTCCGGGTAGTCAGGGGACCCACGGAATTGTAGGGTAACTGGTCTAGGGAGAGGACCGCGGGGAGGCACGACGGGCCACGTGAGGTCACGGCGCACCTGCCTTTGCAGAGCGTAGCCCCAGGGATTCCCGCCTCTGTGCTCAGTCCCTGTGAACCTCTTCCCTGGGGAAGGACTCCGACGGGGCTGGCTTTGGTCAGGTGTCTGTCCTGGCGCACCAATTAGCGCTGGTACAGACGCTGGTGATACAGCCCCTCCCCCAGGAGGCGTGGCTGCCTTGGGGGCTCCTCAGATGCGCCTGCTCCACGTGGAAGCTGTAGTCAAGAGGCCTGGGCTCTCACCCCAGCTCTATAGCCACTTAGTGACAGGACCTTGGGCAGCCCGTTCCCCTCCCTGGGCCTCAGTTTCCCCAGAAGGTACTGTGGGCTCTTACATGCCATGCTCATGTAGTGATGGGCAGCTGAAGAGATAGTGGGCTCTACCCAGAGCTTCGTTGGGTCCTCAGTGTTCCTGCCTGAGTGCCTGACAGTAATACTCTGATGGGGGCAGTGTGTGCAGACACCTTGTTAACCACAGGGGCCACAGTCTCACTGCAGGAGATGGGTACCCACCTGCCCCACAGGGAGCCCAATGGATAGATACAGAGCCCCCAGATGCCCACTAATGAAAGTGAAGCACCCCTCTCCCCTGGGTGGACATCAAAAACCTTCCTGTATCTTCTCCCGCCTTGCTTCCTCTTGGCCTCTGTGGTTAATTTTATGTGTCCACTTGGCTAAGCACGACACCCAGACATTTGGTCAGACACCTCATCTTTTCAGATGAGATTAACATTTAAAACGGTTAGACTGGGAATAAAGTGGATTACTCTCCATGGTGTGGGTGGGCCTCGTCTCATCAGTTGAAGGTCTTCACAGAAAAAAAGTGGAACTCCCCCTAAGGAAAAGGGAATTACGCCTGTGGATGGTTTGAGACTCCAACTGCTGCATCAGCTCTTCCCTGGGCCTCCAGTCCACCGACCTGCCCTGCAGATTTGGGCTTGTCAGCCTCCGTGAACACATGAGCTGGGTCCTTAAAATATCTACACAGACGCACACACACAGACACACACATGCCCTATCACTATTGGATCTGCCTCTCTGGACGACTCTGACTAGTAAATATACCCTCCCACCCTGGGACAGATCAAAGGAGCAGAACTGTGAGAACAGACACGAAGCCCCTGTGTGTTGGGCACTGGGCGAAGGACTTCACATGTGTTCCCATCTTATTTCGTCCTTACGGGAGCCTCACCAGGCAGGTGGCGCCCGTTCCCAGAGACATGGACTCTGAGGCCCGCAGAGGTTAATCACCTGCTGCTAAGGGGCATTGCTTGGTCTTACGCTCCATCTAGCCGATGCCAACACCAAAGATGTTTCTGCCGCCCCATATCGCCCTCCACGTAGGCAGTGAGGCTGAGCAGCCAGCACAAAGGCAAGAATTCAGCCAGTGCAGATGTCCTTGGTGGTCTCCATGGTGGGGAGGCCACCCACCAGCAGGCAGATATCAGTGTATGGAGTGTCCGTTCCAACCCAAGACCATCTCCCAGGTGTCTGTCCCCTTCCTGGGCATAAAAGCAAAACCTCTGACTCCCTGTGGCACCCTCCCTCTCCCTGCAGCCCTGAGCATGCCCTGGCTCCTAGGGTCCCTTGGGCACCAGAATTCATTATAAGTATAGGGTCCACAGCAGCACAAACAGACCCAAAGCTACTGAGGTCCAGAGTTAAAAACGACACTACAGGAAGTATCCAAGGAAGTTCATTTGCAGCAATGACTTTCAGTTGTAATAAAGCCTCCTTCCCTTCCCTCCCGAGTCACTGTGACGTGGCCCCACCTTGGGGACGGTCACCTTCTCAGGATCTTGGCAGGCCAAACCAGTCCTTGCCAGGGGAAGCCAAGACTTCAATTAAGAAATTTAATTTGCAAACTCATGCTTAGCTCACCGAAGAGAAATTTCCGTACGTCCTGTAATAACATAAATAGGGCAAGCAGCACAGAGCTGTGAGACTCTTCATTTGGCTCACTCTTCCTGGATCCGGCGGTTCTCAGATTGTGGCCCCCCAGACCGGCATCGCCCAGGAGCTTGTCAGAAGCACACATTCCCAGGCCTCGCTGCAGACCTCCAGAGTCCAATGCCCTGCGGTGGGGCCCAAGGATGTGGCTTGCAGGGAGCCCGCCAGGGGACCCTGATGCCCACCTCCCGGACTGGGCCTGCACCGTGCAGTCACTACGGGGAGCTCTGACAGGGACTCGTGTTCTAGCCTGGCCTTGGAGGCCCTGTTTTTCTTGGTCTGAGTGATTCAAACAGGCAGCTGGCCTGAAAGTGACTCCTTTTGGGGGTTTTGCACACCGGGTGACATGATACAATGGATGTTGCGATAAATTCCTTACTCAGAGGGGAGCTGGCCTTCCCGCACTCGCTTTTAACCCCGGCGTCTAGAGCAGGGCCTGGCGCTGGGTTAACTACGACGGCACAGTAAAAGGGAGAGCAAATAGGCGTACCGACGAATGACCCAGATGACGGAAAACACCACAGCTACTGTGCTGAGGACTGGTGTCTTCCACTCAGAGAACAAAGTTATGGTCCCTCGAGGAGGGATAGAGGAGAAGAAGGACTCTCTCACCTTGTCCCCATCTCCCTGGGGTGGATTCGGTGTCTAGGTTGACTTAGGAGTCGGACACTTGCCTATTTATCCTTCAGGACTGATGAGCCAGAGCAGAAAAAGCATCCCAGTGAGTCTGGCCTGCCGAGAACATGAGTAGCTGATGAATTCAGCATTGCGAGATACCCAGGGAGGCAGTGGAGGACCTCAGCCTAGTAGCCGGAAGGCTGTGGGGCTAATCCCTGCACCATCAATTTTCTAACTGTGTGATCTCAAGAAACTTGCTCAACTTCTCTGAATCTGCTTTTTCTTCGAAAGCATGAGGATTCCGGACTCTGCCTTGTCCTAACGTTTTGTGATGAGTTAAAGCTTCATGTCTACAAGGACCCTGGAGCGCCCAGCCTGGCTGGCATTCAACACATCAGCAGCTCCTGGGCATAAATCCCTTCATTCATTTGCTTTTTCAGTGTAGGGCCCCATCCATTGTGGGCTTGGGCAGCTCAAACAAATGTAACCTGCTCACACAGCCCCAAGGGAAAGGAATAAGCCTGAATTTTAGGACCTGTGGAAGCTGAGGTCCAAACCCTGTAGCGACTATTCTCAGACTATGGAAGGATTCGCTGGAGAGCCTATAATGAACGCCTGTCCCAGAGCTGGACCCTCTGAGATCCCGATTCTAGGCAGTAGGCCTGGGTCGCAGGTATCTGCATTCAGGATGCGTCCTGCAGTTGACCTTGATGTAAATGGTCTGCCAAGCTCGATGTGAGGAAAGTAGGCTCAAAGCAAGCAGCTTCCCTTAAGCCTGCTTTCATTCACAGAATATGGCACACAGATATATTTCTTTCTTAGGGATGCTATAACAGATACCACAAATTTGGTGGCTTAAGACAACAGACATTTGTCCCCTCGTAGTTCTGGAGGCCAGAAGTCAGAAATCAGGTGGGGCCGTGCGCCTTCCAAAGTCTTTAGGGGTGAATCCTTCTTCGCCCTTCCAGCTTCCGACTCTGGGCGTCATTGACTTGTAAGAGTGAAACGCCAATCCCTGACCCGGTCTTCACTTGGCCGTCTTCCTTTGTCTGTCTCAGGGTTTCATCTCCTCATCGTATAAAGACGCCAGTCACGATGACTTAAGGGCCTCCCTACTGCAGCCCGACTAATCTTTAATCACATCTGCAATGATCCTACTTCCAAATCAAGTCACTTTTGAGGGGCTGTTAAGAGTTCAACATATCTGTTGGTGGGAGGGGGGAGGACATGATTCAGCCCCAACAACGGGCCAGGTGTGAGGGCTCCCAAGTGCTCAGATGGGGGAGGGCATAAGCCCACCGGGAGTGGAGGGAGGGGGTGGGAAGCCTGGAGTCCCCCCAGAGGAGGAGTCATTCTTCCTACACCCTGCTCAGGGCTGGGACAGGGAAACGGGGGTGGGCACTGGCCTGGTGTTCACTCGACCCTCACTCCCCCAGCTCCCCCTCCTTCTCTCCAACCCCATGCTCTCTCTGGAACATCTCTTGGCCCTTATCTCTCGTCTGCACAGCAGACCGCCCTGCTGAGCAACAGAACAAATTAACACACGCCTCTTTTCTGGTCGGGTGTCTCATTGGACAAACCCCGGCCACCGGTGTTCCTCCCTTCATTCCATCTGGACAGGAGGACACCAGGAGCCATTCCTTGCAGAGCTGGGCAGAGCTGGGACCATCGCACCAGCTCTGGCCCACGAGGAAGGCCTCAGCAGCCCCTCCGTGTGTGAAGGGTCATCTGTGGCAAAGCTTCGCAGGGCGCGTGCCGCCAGTGCACCAGGCCCATCGCACCAGCCTGCAAGCACCTGGAGACATGGCAGTGGAGCTGGGCCTCCACCCAATTCTCCGTGGGGCAAGGTTGCAGCAAGTGGCTGAATGCCAGCCTGCACCAACGGCAGGTGCATTGTTCTTTTTGGTAAATCCTGCAGTAGCAGCTGCTATAACATACATCAGAGTCTCGCTGCCATTGCTTCCCCATTCTCAAACCTCCTACCTGAGGAGGGTGCAAATTAGGAAGCTTTCAGGCCCAGGCAGTATGGTATAAGGGAGGGCCTGCCTGAGGGGCTCGGTTCTCTATAATCACTGGGTCAGACTGTCTGCCTCCAGCTGGCCAGGCTGACTCTTATTTCCAGGGCACTTAGCAACCAGTGCCTACTGTCCCCTTCTCTGCCAGCCTGGATAGTGCCAAAGGTAGTCCCAAATGGCCCTGGGCAAGTGCCTGTGATCGCTGGGCTGGGCACTCCTCTCTGCCCTCCCCCTCCAACTTCTGCTTGAGTCAAAACCAGCATGGTAGTCACCAAAAACGCAACGTGGGCCATTTTTTTTTTCCACTGAGCAAGTGTCTACTGATTGCAAATTTTGTGCTAGGCAGTTAACAAGTCTTTGCTCCCATGGGCATTCAAGCGACCATGTGAAAGCTCTAGAAGACCTGAGTCCAGAACCTTATACTTAGCCACCTTCCTTGAAAAGATGGGGGACATTTTGGTTCTCACAGCTGGAGGGGAGTACGTTGTTATTGGGATCTAACCATAGGGATCAGGATACTACTGAACGAGTGGTGCATGGGACAGCACCACAGAATTGCTGGCCCCAATGCCAATACTGGTGAGGTTGAGGAAGCCTGGTTTGGGAAACGCTTTTCTAAAAGCTCCCCATCCACCCTCCTTTTCTACCCCCATTCCTTTGTCTTCTCCACTGTGTGCTCGCCTGTCAGCTTTTGTTACAGTCCTCAATGCCAGGTTGTGTTAATCTTGGGACCCTGGCCCCCAGTGCACCCTCTGCCTGGAAGCTCATACTCTATGAGATCTCCCCAGAGTTGTGCCCCCTTGTTATTCGGGTCTTAGTTTCAATGCAGCATCCTCAAAGAAGTCTTCCCCAATCTCCCAGTCTGAAGCACCCCATGTGCTCTGTATCACATCGCCCTGTTTTTCTCTTGTCCTGGCTCTTAACCACCATTGGCTTTTCAGTATTTACGTGTGTGTTATGGGGCTCCCCCTCTAGACCGCAAGCTTCATGAGAGCAGGCTCCTTGTCTGACACGTTCCTGCCTGGCTCTGGCTAAGTGCTGAGAGACTGAAGCACTTAGTGATTCAGCCAGTCACATGGCTTTTCTGTTTAACGATAGGCTCGGAAGGAGCTATTAATCCTGCATGAAGTGAGCGAGCTATGGTGTCCTGTCACATACGCCACTGCATTTTCAGCCGACCTCCTGTGCTTCAGCTCACCCGCAGACTCCAAAATCTTACTCCCCAGTAAGCTTCTGTCACCCTCTACCTTGCATGCATGGACTCAGTTTTCCTGCCACCCCAGCTCCCATAGACCCCAGGAACCAGTGACCGACCCTCCCCAGTGCAACATGATAAGGAATTTCCAGGTGATCTCTCCCTTTAGCACAAGTTTGCCTCTGCCAGTTGCCTGCACGGACTTCCGTGTCCCAGCCTCTCCTGACCTCTAGCCTCCACATGCCAGCCGTGAGCAACCATCTTTTCTTGATGTCCAGGCCCCCACCCACCCTCCTTTGGCTCCTCCCGTCCTTCCTGCTGCTTTCTGAGCTGCGATCTCAGATGCCTCATGCTGTGGTCAATGCCATAGCCTCAGAAACACAGCAATCATGGCGCTTAACTCTTATTTTAGACTCACAGGAGAGTGCAGAAATAGTATGAAAGGTCCGTGTGCCCTTCATCTGGCTCCCCCCAGTGACAGCCTCTTACTTGACAGGAAATTACCCAGATCAGAGACCTTACTCCTGATTTCACCAAGCAATCGTTTTTCAGGCTCTTATAATACCCATGCCCATTCACGAAGGTTTCTGATATCCAGCTGACCAAGGACTAGAGTTCCTTGTGTGGAACCAGTAGAGGAGCTGAAATAAAAACCATGCCTTACAGCTCCCACTTGAAGGCTCATAAATGAGATCATGAAAATAAATAAAATAAAATAAAATAAAATAAACCTCTTAGGATTTTATTACGTGCCAGACATGGTTCTTAGTACTTTACATATTTGAATTCATTTAGTCCTTACAGAAGCCTCCGGGGGTAGATACTTTTATTATCATCTCAAGATTACAAGTGAGGAAAGAGAGGCACAGAAAGGTTAAGTGAGCCACCCTAGGTCACACAGCGGTAAGGAGGGGAGCCAGGATCTGAGCCAGGCAGGCTGACTATGCCCTTTTTCCTCTCTTAAACCCATGTTTCTCAGCCAGGGGTTCACACAGCCTTGGGGGTCACAGAGTGGAAAGCCAGGGTGGGGAAAACAAAAGCACATGCTACACACAGTGTCAGATTTGAGGAAGGTAGAATATCTATTATTGTAACAAAAGCAGCCATAAGAAGGATTAGGACGCAAAACTCTTGGAAACTCTTAGGATTTGATGTAGAATTGTAAATACCTTTCTGCCTTGACTATGGGCCATTCTGACTACAGCCCCCTGCCTTCAGGAGCAATACAGTCCCCCCTCCCCCCGCCCTCGCCCCAGGCCATTAGTACTCTCTCCATGGGAGACTAGGGTAGTGCTGCCTTAGTCCACTGTCCAAGCATAGAGTTCCTCTTCTTCCTGGTAAGCTCATCAGATCGAAGAGTGAGAAAGTGAGCTTGTGGGTGACTTTCTGCCCCGGACACTGGAGAAGGTGCTCCCTGGGTGCTAAAAGAGAAGTCTTCCCAGCATCCAGGACCTCCGCGCATAGCAGGAAAGGGCTCCCTTCGTGATTAGAGCAAGAGTGCTCTTCCAGGCCCGTGCCAGCAGTGGCTTGGCGAGTAGAGCCTGGGCTGCCATAGTCCCCTTCCTCTGTCACCCCGGTGCACCTCGGTACAGCCACGGCCTGAACAACCGAACAGGGCGGTCCCGTACTTCTGTTCCGTGTGGCGCCACAGGGAAATGCATGTCCCTGTGCTGCTGGCCGCCTTGTGCCCACTGGTTTTGCCACCTTACTGCATGTCTGATGAGGAGAAGGGGTCACCGGAGGGACCCCATGCGCACACCAAGGCCAAGCAAGCAAGGCCGCTGGCCAGACCCAGTGGGACTGAGTCCACTTGAGTCCCCTGTCCCCTCCACTCCAGGCTTCTGTTCATTTCCTACAACCCGACCTCATGTCAGTGGATGAAAAACCTGTAGCTTTACGCACTTTGGATACACAATGACTATGATAGCTGCTGTTTCTTGAGCATCTCCTATGTGCCGGATATTGTTTTGTTTGTGCGTGAAGGACACCATCTTGTTTCATCGTAGCCATGTTTCCAGGAGAGGTGCTTATAATCCCCATTCGGCACAGGAGGAATCTGAGATTCAGCGAAGTCAGTGACCCGCCTGAGGGCACCCAGCTTCCAGGACCCGGAACAGATCGTATTCCACCACATCGTATGTGCTCGAGCGTCTGTGCATCTGCGTAGACTCACACCTCCCAGCTGGGGGTCCTGAAGAAACCACACCGAGGGAGAAGAGCCAGAGTATACATGACTGTATACTTTCAGAAGAGACAGAGAGCTCTCCTTTATGACTCAGAAACCTCGGAAGATGTTTGTACGAAATGTCATTAGTGAGATGCCTGTAAACCCGATTCAGGGGACAGCCCCAGTGCTTGCCCACCAAGCACGGTGTTTCCTCACCTAAGCCACAAGGGGACAAGTTTTTCATGATCAAGGGATATCAGGCAGAAAATGAGAGAGAGAGAGAAGGCTGAGGCCAGTCCTCACGGAGGCAGAAAGGGAGATGGGAGGGTCTGAGCATCTGAGATACCAGCAGACACGGAGGAGGATTTTACTGCCGCGTATGACCCTCTTTGTTTTAGAGATCTGTGCATTTCAGAATGCTCTGAGGCTCAGAAACAGGCATACAGTCTCCGCATCTGGACTGGGGACGTCACCACAGTTACTCTGTCCCACAAACTTTTTCATTAAATGCCTCCCACTTCAATGGATTCTTTTATTGACATCTCTTCGCAGTCAAAGAGGCTCTCAATTGTCTTCCCTGGGAAAATCATTTTCCTTTTGATCAAGAGCCATCATCTTTATTAACTGTTTTTTTTTTTCCTCTTGCCATTTCTAGAAGACGTAGGACAAGTTATTATTTTTTCATTCTTAAATACCATCTTAATTTCCTCTTGGGCACAACCAGCCAAAAGAGCCCCCTCTGCGTGTTTTGGTCAAGAAAAGGAGACGGGAACAGGAGGAAGTGGTAAGTTACAACAGCCCTGCAAACCCGTCTAAGTCATCCTGTGTCTTGGGAAAGATAATAGCTCTATACCAACTGGCTGGAATAGAAGGCTGGAGAAGCCAGTGGGTCTGAACATATGTCCGTGGTTTCTAAACAGCAAGGGGCTGTGGCCAAAGCCCAGCTGCATGCAGATGACAGACACAGGACTGATGGCCCAGTAAGGAGCAGGTGTCCAAACCCAGAGGTACCTGTATGAAGGAAGGACAGCTCAGGGCCTCGTCAAGAGCCCAGGAACACAGAGATCAGACCCAGACACACACCACCCCCTCTTTTTATTCCCAGTTCACAATCTGCACTCAGCACTTCTCGCCTCCTCTCTGCCTCAAGCCCCCCTCTCCCCCACATCCTGGTGAGCCCTGCTGTCTCAGGCATGGCTCTGCGCCCATCCCTCTCCACAAAGGCCCTCTAACCTCAGAAGCGCTTCCCGACAGCAAGCGCCCAACACCCATGCCCACCCACCCCGGCCCTGTTGCCACAGAGGTTGAGAGGAACAGGAGGCAGAGCCCAGTCCTTCGTCTGGGACGTGATGGATCTCTTTCCTGAGCCAGAAGCTTTATTTCTGCATTAGCCATGCAAGGCCGGGAGGATCTGAAGACATTATACGCGCTCCTGCTTCGAATGGCAGTTTTGTGGTCTTTCCTGAGAGGGAACAATTTCACAGTGGTGGCAGGCTTCCAGTGCTTTAAGGAAATTCGTGAGGAGCACTGAAAGCTGGTCCATCTCAGAGTGTCTGCATTCTATTGTGCTCAGTGGAAAATGCCATCTCCAGTCAGGGACAAAGAGAAAATCTTTTAAGATTTCTAGTGTGATCTTGTGAAGAGAGTCACTCATAGGAAACCTGGGTTCCACTGGTGACACTTTGAGGACCCTGTGCCCTGTCGGCCATGAATGTGTAGAACAGACTGGTCCCTTGGGCCCTCCTGTGCAAGAGCAGCATCCCCTTCAGAACCTACTGGAAAGGCCTTCAGACAGTCACTCAAAAACCACCACACGCACTCTGATAGCTCGCTGAGAGGGAACCCAGCCTGGGGCACTGACATGTATCCATTCTTTCCCACTGCGAAATGGCTCCGTAGCTGGAATGTCATCTTTGCAGAGTTATTCTGGGAGCTCTTGGAATGCTGGCCGGAGGTGCACCATAAATACACAAAATAGCGGGGAAGCACTTCCGCACCAGGTCCTAACACCAGATGAGCTTAGGCAGTCGATGTGGTGTGTCGTGGTTTGGTACAGTTCTTCCGTCATGCAGGTCCAAGTTCAGCTTTGCAAGTAGGGTCTCTCTTTCGTTCCTCACAGCCAGACAAAGAAGCCAGGTCCCACCTCATTTGGGACATAGCAGATCATCAAACTTTTAACTCGTTCCAGAAGCTAAATCCATACCCTGGGAATACTCAAATAGAATTCTGGAAGCTTGTTCCACAAGAGGAATTCCAAAACTCTTAGAGCAGTGCTAACATGTTAGTATTACGAGCACCATTCCCCTGGTGGGCTCCTCTGAAAGACCATTATGACTTGGGGGTATGCATTTTCCAGTGCGTTTATAGTCCCACCGTGCTCTGTGGGATATGCTGTTGATCATATGAAACAGGGCAGGGAGAGGCAGCATTGAGCCCACGCCACACCCAAGCTCCTGCCTCCTACGCCTGCAGTCAGTTCAAATAAGATTTCCTTCCTTCCTTCCTTCCTTCCTTCCTTCCTTCCTTCCTGACTGCTTTCTTGCCTGCCTTCCTCTCTCTCTTTATCTCTTTCTCCCTCCCTCCCTTTCTCTTCTCCCTCCCTCCCTTCCTCTCTTCTTCCTTTTTTCTTTTTTTTGAGAGAATGTGAGTGACAAGTGGGGGAGGGGCAGCGAGGGAGAGAGAATCTCAAGCAGGCTCCATGCCCAGGGTGGATCCCAACTCGGGGCTCAGTCTCACAACCCTCAGCTCAGGACCATGGATCACGACCTGTCTGAAATCAAGAGTCGGATGCTTAACCGACTGAGCTACCCAGGATCCCCTGGAAGAGGATTTCTTATTAAGACATTTAATAATAACCACACTATACATGTTTGTCCATGTTTAACCATCTATACAGTTTCTCATAGTTCAGTAAGGGAGAAGTTCTTAGATAACTTCTGCTATCTCCTTTAAAAAAAATGGACTTCAGGGGCGCTTGGGTGGCTTAGTCGGTTAAGCGTCCGACTTTCGCTTAGGTCATGATCTCGCGGTTCATGGGTTCGAGCCCTGCGTCGGGCTCTGTGCTGACTGCCAGCTCAGAGCATGGAGCCTGTTTCAGTCTGTGAGTCCCTCTCTCTCTGGCCCTCCCCTGCTCACGCTGTCTCTCTCTCCTAGAAATAAATAAAAATAAAAATATTTTAAAAAATGGACTTCAATATTTTAGAACAGTTTTAGGCTCACGGCTAAATTGAGCAGAAAGTACGGTTTCCTTATACTTCCTGCCTCTACAGACACGCACAGCCACATCCCCTCCAGCCACGTCCCCTTCCATCCCCATCTCCCACTATCCACACCCCCTCCCAGAGTGGTACCTATCTTACTGATACATCAGAATCAGCCCAGATCCATGGTTTACGTTAGGTTTTGCTCTTGGCGTTGTATGTTCTGTGAGCTTAGCCAGATGTGTAATGATGTGTCTACCAATGGACAGAGTAGTTTCGCTGCCCTAAGCATCCTCTACAGTTGTCTGTTTATTCCTCCCTCCTGCTAACCCATGGCAACCTCTGAGCTTTTAACTACTTTTCTCATTTTGCCTTTTCCAGAACGTTCTGTAGTTGGGCTGTCATCTTCTAATAGACATGGACACTGATGCAGACACGTGTACGGCGGCACCGTATGACGTGGCTGGACCTAGGGCTTCGGACCCCTGGCTCCATACTCCTGCCGCAGGAATACTATTTGTGACTCGCCTCTGCTGTGATGATTTCACGGATAAAAGTAAAGCGACAGTTTCAGTGAATGGCAGGATTTTAGAGGATGTTCCAATTAGGCTGAAGGTCCCTATTCTTGACTTCCGCCTCAGGGGATCTGACAGATGGGAGCTTGAAAGCATTTTAAATCTGAAGCCAAAAAAAAAAAAAATAAAAGATATTGTTTTAAAGATCAGACCTTAATTCTTAGGACAAAGGGCTTAAGGTAAATGTTCAGAAATTCCTCTACTAATACCTAGCTTTCTTATCAGCACTGAGTTGAAGCACACCCAAGGGAAATAAGGTTTTGATGAACCCAGAGTGTGGCATGAAGGCTCCTGACTTTTTACCAATTATGTTAAAAATAACCTCAGTTTCAGTTAAAGAAGAAAACAGGAGTGGAGGGGCGTGTAGTGGAGAGAAGCATACCTGTTGTCTCAAACTGATTGCCAGGCCTCTTTCGCTTCAGCCGTAGAATTCAGGATGCTTTATTAAAATGAATGACAAAAGGAAAAAAAGAAAAAAAGAAGTCACCTCCCCTGAGTCTCTTCTTCTTAAGCTCCTTGACCTTGAGTTGTCACCTAAACTCCCTGTAAAAGGACCTGTTGGCAGTTCAGCAGAAGGACACTTAGAACTCTTTTCTGGAATTGTTGGGCTTGATGTCCCAGTAAGATGCTTTCACCCCCATCAACCTCAGGAAAGTGAGGGTGAGTCCCGAGAGCACAGGGTTTGAAAGTAACAGTCTGAGGCTCTGGTTTGGTACATTGGTTGGTTTTGCACGTGACCTCGGATGGTCACTTCACCGCTCTGGGCCTTTCTCTGACTTCCCTCCTTTTTGACAGGAGGTGGCCAATTCCCCACACTGTATCTTCTCGAAGATGCTAGGGGTCAGTGCCTCCTGTGGCCTTTCCTTGGGCACAAGTTTAGAGCTTCGTGAGACAGGGACAGAAGCTGTGGCTATGTTGACCTTCACGTTTTCTTGGGGACCAGGAGGAAGAAAGACCTCACTTCCACATGACTCCTTAGTGAGAGGGCCTTATTAGTGGCTCAAGGCAGATACCCATGCCCCACTAGGACTTTGGAACTCTCTCTCTCTCTCTGCCCCCCCAATGCCTGGTTAGATACTGAATATCGAATCAGCAGGTCACTATTTATTTATTTTTTTAATGTTTTTTTTTTAATTTATTTATTTCTAGAGAGAGAGAGAGAGACAGCGTGAGCAGGGAGGGTCAGAGAGAGAGGGAGTCACAGACTCTGAAACAGGCTCCAGGCTCTGAGCTGGCAGTCAGCACAGAGCCCGACGTGGGGCTCGAACCCATGAACCGCGAGATCATGACCTAAGTGAAAGTCGGACACTTACCCGACTAAGCCACCCAGGCGCCCCCCCTTTTTTTTAAATGTTTTTCTTTTTTTTTAATTTATTTATTTCTAGGAGAGAGAGAGAGAGAGAGACAGCATGAGCAGGTCACTATTTAAAGTCCTGGTCCCCGGGACCTCTGTCACCTCATGTCTTTAGTTCCTCCATCTGTCACCTCGTAACTGCAAAGTCATCTGAGAGCTGATCTAACTTCCACGAAGTTCACAGAGTTCTTGGAGTAAAGAGTTCCAGAAATAAAAATCCTCATACACCCAGGCAAGGGAGGAGGCAGACATAGAGGACTAGTATTTTTTTTTTTAATTTTCATTGCTTATGTGTCTTTTTATTAGGGAAAATGCAGCTTTTACAAAGTGGGAAGAATAGTTCGAGGCACCACCACGTACCCATGATCCAGCTTCAACAGTTAGCAGCAAATGACTGGTCTGTCTTAGCCGTCTTCCCATCCACTCACTCCCACCACACTGCTTTGAAGATAATCCCACATGTCATGTCACTTCTTTTGAACTGTTTCTAAGTGTATGTGTTTCTAAAACTAAAAATAAGCACCCTCTTTTTATTTTTTTATTTTTTTAATATTTTTATTTATTTCTAGGATAGAGAGAGACAGCATGAACAGGGGAGGGTCAGAGAGAGGGAGATACAGACTCCGAAACAGGCTCCAGGCTCTGAGCTGGCAGTCAGCACAGAGCCCGATGCAGGGCTCGAACCCACAAACCGCGAGATCATGACCTAAGCGAAAGTCGGACGCCCAACCAACTAAGCCACCCAGGCACCCCATTCACCCTCTTTTTAAAAAAAACCTTACAAGACCTGGGGAACCTGGGTGGCTCAGTCGGTGGAGCATCCGAGTTGGGCTCAGGTCATGATCTCACGGTTCGTGGGTTCGAGCCCCGCATCAGGCTCTGTGCTGACAGCTCAGAGCCTGGAGCCTGCCTCAGGTTCTGTGTCTCCTCCCTTCCTCTATTCCTAATTACTAGTGTTCACATTCCCCGAATTATCTCAAAAATTATTTTTTTTTGCAGTTTGTTTGAATCAGGATTTTTTTCTCATGCTTTTATCTAAATTCCAGTTAATTAACATACAGTGTAATATTAGTGTCAGGTATAAAATTTCGTGATTCAACATTTACACCCAACACCCAGTGCTCATCATGACAAGTGCATGCCTTAATCCCCATCACCTGTTTCACCCACCTCCTGCCCACCTCCCCTCTGGTGACCATAAGTTTGTTTTATATAGTTAGGATCCTGCATCTTGGTTTGCCTCTCTCCCCCACCCCCACCCATGCTCATGTGTTTTGTTTATTAACTTTCACATGTAAGTGAAATAATAAGGTGTTTGTCTTTCTATGACTGACTTACTTTGCTTAGCATAATACTCTCTAGCTTCATCCATGTCATTGCTAATTGCAAGATTTTCTTTTTGATGGCTGAGTAATATTCCATTGTATGCATATACCACGTCTTTATCCACTCATCAGTCAGTGGACATTTGGACTGTTTCCATAATTCGACTATTATAGATAATGCTGCAATTATCCCCTATGGGTATGTATCTCTCTAAATTAGTATTTTTGTATTCTTGGGGTAAATGCCCAGCAGTGCAATTGCTGGATTATAGGATGGTTCCATTTTTAAATTTTTGAGGGACCCCCATACTCATTTCCAGCATGGCTGTACCAGGTGCATTCCCACCAATGGTCTGTAAGAGGGTTCCCCTTTCTCTACAGCCTCACCAGTGCCTGTTGTTTCCTGTGTTGTTGATTTGAGCCATTCTGACAGGTGTGAGGTGATAGCTCTTTGGGGTTTTGATTTGCATTTCCCTGATGATGAGTAATGTTGAGCATCTTTTCATGTGTCTTTTGGTCATCTGAATCAGGCTTTTTAAAACATTTTTCTTTTTTCTTTACTTTTTTCACCTTGCAATCTATTTGTTGAAGAGAGCAGTTTATTGGTCTTGAGAGTGTTTTCCACAGTCTGAACTCTTCAAATGACATCTCTGTGGTGTCATTTAACATATTCCTTTATCCTCTGTGCTTCCTGTAAACTGATCATTAAATACAATAGGTAAGAGTTGGTTTGGATTCTGGGCTTATTCTCTGTGTGCTTTTATTTTTGTTTTTGTTTTGTTTTTCTACAGTAATTCCTATGTGGTTCTGTATATTTTCATCACAAGATGCATACTGTCTGCTTATCTATATGTTAGCAACCATTAATGAATTGTCTAAATCCGTTAATTCATAAGAGATTGCAAAATAGGGATATTCTGTTATTTTCTCTTTTTCACTCCCTGGATGACATCTGTTAAGAGAAATTCCCCTTTGTCAGCTATTTACTTTCCTGGAGTACAGTTCATGTAGAAATGGTGAGATAAATTAATTCTTTCCTGTTTTATAAAAAATATTTTTATTTATTTTTGAGAGAAAGAGATAGAATACAGCAGGGGAGGGGAAGAGAAAGAGGGAGACACAGAATCTGAAGCAGGCTCCAGGCTGTGAGCTGTCAGCACAGAGCCTCATGCAGAACTCAAACTCATAAACCATGAGATCATGACCTGAGCCGAAGTTGGACGCTTAATCAACTGAGCCACCCAGGTGCCCCTGTTCTTTCCGGTTTTTTTTTTTTAAAGTTGGCAACTCCAAAAAAAAAAAGAAAAGAAAAAAAAAAAAGTTGGCAGCTCCCTTCTCCAAAGGTAACCAAGAAGTTTCTTTCCAAACATTTTTATAAATGAATGGATTTGGACATACCAAATATGTTTGAATATGTTTGAATTCCTTACAGTTATTATCTTTATTGATATTCCATTGTTCCATCCTTCGCCAGAGGAATCTTGTGTCCTTCTGACCTGACCCTTTGATGGCTTGCTTGCTTTCTGCTGTGACAATGTGTTCCAGAAACATCGTGCACATTTATTGCTCCAGACTCAGAATCAGCCGTTTTTCTGAGGAGCCCTGTGTCTTTTATTCACAAACAGTATTTTGAGACACGAGTCAAGGTTCAGGGAGTACTGATTGCTTTCTTCAGCTCCTTGAGACTCTGACATGTGATCATGCCCTGATTTTCCTCTCCATGCCCGTCATGGTGAACATTTGAGTTCTTTCTAGTCTTTTGCTAATACAAGTAGTGCTGCAACACATATCCTTTGCAAATGTCTTTTGGTATCTCTTGGGATTGATTGCTGGAAGTGGGATTATGAGAACAAAAGGTAAATGCATATGGCTTTGGATGATACCCAACGCCCCTTCATAGGATTTGTACCGTGTTACATCTTCACCAGCAGTGACTGATGGAGACCATTTCCCGACAGCCTTGCCAAGTGTAGTCCATTGTCAGACTTCTGGACTGTTGCCAACTTGTAAGTGACAGATAGTGTAGTTTTAATTTACATCTCTCTCATGAAGTTGATAGTTAAGTGCCACTTGCATTTCTTTCCCCCCAATTTTCTTGATATATAACTGACATAACATTGTACAAGTTTAAGGTATACAGTGTAATGATTTGATATATGTATATATTGCAAAATGATCATGATACGTTTAGTTAATATCATCACCTCACACAGTTACAATTTTTTTCTTGTGCTGAGAACTTTCAAGATCTACTGTCTTAGCGGCTTTCAAATATTTAAACTATGGCCAGCATACTGTGCATGACATGACACCCATGCATGCATGCATGACATGACATTCACAAAACTTATTTATTTTATATGCATTTCTTTAACTATGAACTGCCTGATTATACTGTAGCCTATCTTTTTAAAATAAAATTGTTGGTCTTTTGTTTTTCTGTTTTCAGAACCTCTTTTATATTAATGATATGAGCTCTCTGAATTAGAATTTACATAATTTTCCCAATGGATTTGTCTTTCTGCTTTGCTTAGGGTGGTTTTTTAAAGCAAAGCAAACATTTTTATTTTTAGGTAATCAAAGTTATCAGTCTTTTCCCTGGTTTTGTCTGATTTGTCAGAGAAACAATCTCTTGGGAAAATACATATTCTTATATGTAAATATCTCAGAAAGGTATATTTTAATTTTAAAAATGGAGTTTTCTCATTTTTTAAAATGTTTTATTTATTTCTGAGAGACAGACAGAGACAGAGTGAGTAGGGGAAGGTCAGAGAGAGAGGGAGACACAGAATCTGAAACAAGCTCCAGGCTCTGAGCTGGCTGTCAGCATAGAGCCCGACATGGGGCTCAAACCCACGGACCATGAGATCCATGACCTGAGCTGAAGTTGGATGCTTAACCGACTGAGTCACTCAGGCACCCCAGGAGTTTTCTCCATTTTATTGTCATTGTGAAGACCTAAAGCATCCAGGGGCTAACATGGCATTCGTAGCTCTCTGTCTGAGTCAACAATGCCTGTACAGAGTTTGGTCAGGTAAGGACTAGTGGCATGATATAGGGACCATTATTTAGTGGTGATTGAGGCCATACAAATGTGTTTGTCTCATATTTATAAAACTTCTCATTTAAGTGCAGAACACCACATTGGAGGCCCATCCACAAAGCTTTGAGAGTGCCCCACTCATGCTTTCATCCAACCATCCATCCTTCCATCCATTTGTGCTTAAAAACATTGCTTCATTGAATACCTCCTGTGTCCTGAGCCTACACGGAGCCATTCACAATTTATTATTTTTATTTATGTTAATCTGGTTTCATTGGTATAAGAGGCATCAGCTACAGCAAAAAGGGACATCAATTAAAATCTATGGTTAATGGTTGCCTATGTGTTAGATGTTTTGTAAATGGATCTAGATGTTTTTAAGGGTGTTTTTCTAGTTCACTCTCTGCTGTGACACAACATGGTTTAATGTGTATTATCCTGCTCTGTCCTGTATCATCAGTAATTGGGTCATGAACTGTAATGGCCATCCCTTGTCACTGTCATTCAGCTTACTGGTATTTTCAGCCTTTTACGGAAAACGGGAACGAATTACATGAATATTCAGTCTCATAGCAAAATACTCTTCCTCTGAGTAAGCTTGGTGTTTTAAGTATTCAAACTATGTTTCATACTTTGGAAAGTCTACACAACTTTATGGCTTGTGTGAGAGAGTGTATGCTGAGCCTCTATAAGCTTTCAGACCTATCACCTTAATTTTTAGCCCTGATGGAGAAAAACTGAAAAGTGAATCTTTAATTGGAAGGAGATTTTAATATTTTGAGTTTTTAAGACCCGGCATTTTGTCTTTTTCACCAACACATCTCACAATGCCCATTGCTTAGCATTTGGTGCCTACAGGAGACCCATGAGTGTGGCCATCAGGCGGAGCTAAAGATTGATCAGAGGATGCTGAGGCCCATCCAGCTCCAGAATGACCCACAGGCTGATGCTTGACTTCCAGGGCCTGTGCTCATTTGTTCCTCAAAGGGGACCAAGGAGACAGGCTCACGGGCCAGGTGAGGAATAAAGAAAAGAGCACACAACAAGTAACCAGTTATCCAGAGTGTGCCGTCAGCCAGGCTCTTCCCTCAAAGCGTGGTCCTCCGACAGACAGCTCTGACGTTGCCCTGGGGCTTGCTAGAAGGGCCGAAGTTCAGGGGCCTGTCCCACATAGACCTGCTGAATCAAAATCTGCATTTTGACAAGATCCCTTAGGTATTCGCTGTACATGTGAAGTCTGAGAAGCGTTCTCTAGAGAACCAACTTGGGCAGGACCTAGTCCCTGCCTCAGAGAACCAGAAAAACAGACTGGCAACAGGAGGCAAGCTGGGTAATCCTCACGCATCCCAGGAATAGATGGCGGAGAATGTGAGACACAGGGTGGATAATTTGACAAGCGAGTTCACAGGAAGGGGAGCCCCTCAGGCTGGAGCTGTCAGGATCGGCCTTCTGAGGGGGTTGAAGCTCATTCCAGAGTGCTGGCTAGGATGCGAGCCGGTGGAAGGCAGAGGACATTTCTGGAGGTGAAACCATTGCCAGGGTGGGAAAGGAGACCCCAGACATATCCTGGGCTCAGGGAGTTACCAAATGTGGCCGAGGCCAAATGTGTGGCTAAGCGTTTTTTCAGGGCTCTTCATGTCAGAGTAGAGAAGTAGCCCTGAAAAAAGAGAGTGTTTGGGTGGATTGGCAAATGTATTTCATTTTATAACTTTTTTAAGTTTATTTCTTTTTTTTTTAAATTTTTTTTTAATGTTTTATTTATTTCTAGGAGAGAGAGAGAGACAGAGTGAGCAGGGGAGGGTCAGAGAGAGAGGGAGTCACAGACTGAAACAGGCTCCAGGCTCTGAGCTGGCAGTCAGCACAGAGCCCGACGCGGGGCTCGAACCCACGAACCGCGAGATCATGACCTAAGCGAAAGTCGGACGCTTAACCGACTAAACCACCCAGGTGCCCCTAAGTTTATTTATTTCTTAGCATGAGTTAGGGGATGGTGTGGAGACAGAGAAGGAACCCCAGTCCCGCTGCCAGCACAAAGCCTGAACCATGAGATCATGACCCGAGCCGAAGTCAGATGCTTAACCAACTGAGCCACCTAGGTGCCCCTCATTTTATAATTTTAAATTAGGCCATTCTAGAGGGTCTGTGTATTAGTCAGTTCATTAGTCCTTGCCCTGAGGTGGGACTCTCAACTAGAGAGTCTAGCTTGGCAGGGTGTGGCTTTGCTCAGGGAGCCCACAGACCATCACATTGGGAGCCCCTGGAGTGGCTTCTGCCCTGGAGGCCAAGTGCTACCCCCGGGGCCACTCTGCAAAGCCCACCCCGCTTTAGCAGTTATGAGGCTATGGCGATGGCTTGGGAGGGGCTATTTGGGGAACCCTCCAGTGGCCAAGACATCTCAGGTGTTCACTGAGATTATTTATAAAAAAAAAATAATTTTTATTTAGAGAGAGAGAGAGAAGGAGGGAGGGAGAAAGTGAAAGAATCCCAAGCAGACTCCATGCCATCAGCGCCCCGATGTGGGGCTTGAACACACAATACCATGTGTGATCATGACCTGAGTCAGACACCTAATCAACTGAGCCACCCAGGCATCCCTTCCTCCACCGCACCAGTTTTTAAATCAGATGTTCTTCCTAATGTTTCCAGCCTCCTGGGTAGAAGGAAAGCCACCCAACCATGCCCATGTAAGCACAGGGTTGTCAAGGAACAATTCAACTGGAGAAGAAGAGAGGGTTCCAGATCAGGAAAGCAAAATGAATGAGCATCTCCCAGATACACGGAGGGTCAGCCACGGATGTGGGCACCAACGAGGGAGACTGTTCAGATGTCTCCAGACCCTGTGATAGGAGATGACTTGCCTATTTCCTCCAACGCATCCTGGTCTCAGAATGTTCCAGTTCTGATACTTTTTAACCCATTACCCTATTTCTGTTAATGTTAGCCCACCCCATCCCCAGTCCTACAGGGAAGAGATTAGAAAGACAGATAACAGCCTTCTGTGGGATCAGAAAGAACGCACGTAATGGGAGCCACTCTTGGCCCCCAAACTTTCCGAATCTCTCCTCCTAGCCTTCCGGTGAACGCTGCCTCAGACACTTCTTTCTGAGTGAGGGGTACAGAGCAGCTCGACATCCTTGCCTCTGAAAATCACACCGGCCCTGAGAAGGACAAGCAAGACCCACCGCACCTTTGGAGCAAGTGAACACGTGGAAAGGAGTGACCAGAGGACACATGTGGTCAGAATCTTTCCACATGGGGACATCTTCCTTTGCCCCCGCCGCTCTCCGGGCCAGCACTCCCCTACCCCCACATCAGCAGTTGCCAAATAGTCTTTGTCAGAGAAGTCACAAACCAGCTCACCCCCTGCCAGTCCCTCCACAATGGTCCTGAGCCCCACATTACAAATTCATGTCTTGCCTTATTTCCATGGAATTTCCACAGGACCGTTTCTTCATCGAAACTTGACTTTATTCCACCCCATCTCCCGCTCTTTGGAGTCCCAAGCACGACCCTGCCAGGGGCAGGAGAAAATAAGGGAATTTTTTTTTTTTTTAAATCCAGTTTTATCAAGGCCTCCAGTCGGTGTGGTATGGATCCCTACCTGCTTTTCCAACCTTGTCTCTCAGTGTGCCTCCTGCTCACTCCGTTCCAGTCACACTGTCCCCCTGGTCTTGTGTCCCCTCTAGCTGGAACCTTCTTCAACCAGCTTTTTAAAGCCTGGTTTTTTTCTTCCTTCAGTTTCCAGCTCAGTTTTCACGTTCTCGAGGAGACCTCCCCTGACACCCACAGACCTAACACATCACCCCTCCTTCTCCTTTTACTTGATTATTGTCACTGATTTGTAAGACCCAGGAGGGCAGAGGCTTTATCTTGTCAGAGATTAATACAGCCAGGTGGTAGTTCAAACAGGCTTATTTTTTTTTAATGTTTATTTATTTTTGAAAGAAAGAGCAGGAGTGAGGGAGGGACAGAGAGAGAGGGAGACACAGGATCTGTCAGCACAGAGCCCGACGCAGGACTCAAACCCAGAAGCAGTGAGAATAGGACCTGAGCCAAAGTCAGATGCTTAACCAACTGAGCCACCCAAGCACCCCAAATCAGGTTTTATTCAGTGATTGCTGACAGTAGTGGAAAGTGCTGAGCTCCACTCAGATTTGTGCAGAGGTGACCGAGTGATTTGAAAGGAGAAGAGGTTAGGGAAGAGGATGTGGTAGAGTCAAGGAAGGGGAAAATTGCAGAAAGCAGGAAGTAGGGGCATCAGTTTATACAAAATGGATCCAGGTTTTGCTAACCTCTACTTACCAAGTTAGGCTCCTACCCTCCCACAGAGGTTGGACAATGGGTGTTGACTGGAACAGAGTCAGTTCTTCTGGCAGCCTTGAGTCTTCTCATATGGGCACTGGGTCATCCCAGAGACGTAGGCTTTAGATGTTAGAAACAGTTAGTGTTTGCTCAGGTGTTTACTGGCCAAGATTGAGGCCTGAGGGCTCAGAGGACCCTGACTAGAGTTTAGGTAAGAAGGGAATCTTCATCAGTCCTTACCCACCCGTACAGTGCTTGGCACCTAGGAAGTGCTCAATTAACATTATTGAATCGGTGAACAAATGAGTGATGAATAACAGGAGGGGATGTGGATAGAGGGCTGGGTGTGGAAGGGAAGGAGAAGCTCTCTCACCCATGGAGGACCCCAGGGTGGAGGGTGACAGCTTAGCAGACCCTTAGGTTATAAAATCAGGCCACACCCCTGCCGTAGCTCACGCGCAGAGTCCTGCAGTCCCTGTACAATGAGTGTCTGCAGAGATTGCTTTAGAATCTGCGTCGACCTTGACTCAGTGTCATTGATTTGAGGGGAAAGAAATTTCAAAAGAACCAGCAGCAGGTTTTAATGAGAGCATGTTTGCAGCAATAACACATCTGGTGTGTTGAAAGACCAGCCAGAAAATCAGAGGCAGCTGAACAGCACCCACATTTTTTATTCTTAACAAGATCAAATAGACTTACACCTCTGATAAGCTATACAAACTATGGTCGTAATTAACATTGAGCTGTTAGAAATCCCGGCCAGGTCTTTCCTTCACCTGTGATATACTGTAAATATAAATACAGGAAGATGCTTTGGCATATGGAAACCCCTTTGAACTCCAGGGGCATTGGGAGATGTTTAGTAGTGTCAACTCTGGCAGCTGAGTGACTTCAGAGGAGAAAGAAAGGAAACATCTAGGACAGCCATCAGTAGGTATTCAGATGCATTGATTAGCTCCTTTTGCTGCTAAGTAGGAAAGTAGTTCCTGAGGAGACATTTTGTTCATTTTCATGTTGATTACCTGGATTATGTTGTGTTTCTTTTCAAAGGTGAAACTGCTCATGGGAAACTGTGTTGGATGAGAGAATAAGACATTAATGACAGTTGCTTGGAGGTGGGAAGGAGCTATGCTCTAGTATCTCAGCTGCTGTGGAGTTGATCTTTATAGGAATGGAGCAGGAACTCAGCATCCCCTGTTGAGCAAATATTTTGAAAAAACAAATGCCAGACACTCCCAACTGTTAAGCTTTTCAGAAAAAAAACAAAAACAAAAACGAGTCATAAGCAGGAACAAAAGTATTCAGTGATTTGTTCAAGAAACACATACGAATGCTAAGAGTTTGCCAAGTAGCAAAGATGGAAAGCTAAAACAGGTGTACCTCATTTTTTTGTGCCTTGCTTTATTGCACTTTGCTGATATTGCATTTTTTGTAATAAATGGAAGTTTTGTGGCAAACCTGCATCCAGCAAGTCTATAGGCACCATTTTTCGAACAGCATTTTCTCACTTCATGCCACTGTCACGTTTTGGTAATTATCACGATATTTGAACTTTTTCATTATTATATTTGTTACAGTGGTCTTATCATCAATAATATCTAATATTATTATATTTGATATGGTGATCAGTGATCTGAACTCACTGAGAGCTCAGATGATGGTTAGCAATTTTTTAGAAAGTATTTTTAATTAAGGTATGTACATATTTTAAACAGTACTTACTATACTACACTTAATAAAGTGCAGTATAGCATGGATATAATGTTTATATGCACTGGGAAACCAAAACTTCATTTGACTGCCTTTATTGTGATATTCTCTTTATTGCCATGGTCTAGAACCAAACCTGGAATACCTCCAAGGTATGCGTACAATTACAGCAACTCCCACTGTACAGTATGGGGCTGGGGGAAGTAGGTCTGTGATCATATAAGTATAAGAGGCAGTGAGGAAATCGGTTTCAGTGCCTTTTTGTTTTGTGTTTTTTAAATTCTTATTGTAGGTCTTCCCAGAGGCTTTCATAAGCTAATGTGCCTTGTGGATCTTCGAGGCAGGGAGGGGGATGTAAGTTGTGCCACATTTCCCATTTCCTGTAGCCCCCACCTGAGTAGCTAGTGTTCCATGGAACACCCTTTGGGAATGACACGCGCTACCGTAGGTTCTACATACACACAGTGTTGCTAGAAGCATGAAAGACAGCAGCTCTGCCCTGGAGAATCAGGAAAGCCTTCTCAGAGAACGGTGTATCCAATCCGGGTCTTCAAGCGAGGACCAAAGAGAGGGAGAAGTGGAAAGAGGGCATCTACATTGTAAAGTTGATTGTAGAAGACGGGAACGTGAGAGGTTAGGTGGAGGAGAGAGGTTGGGACACATTGGGTTTATCCTGTTGATTCTCTGCAACAGAATCACCAGGGATGCTCTTTAGGACTATAGGTACCCAGGCGTGCCTCAGCCCCCAAGATTATTTAGTTGTTCTGAGGTGGGGCTTCACCATCTATATTTTCAAATAATCCAGTGAGCAGCCAGGGTTGAGAACTCCCATCATAGATGGTGGAGAGCAGTCCAGGGGCTTAAATATAGATCCTTCCTCCATCCTTCCTTTTTCCTCCCCTGGGTACCCATCTGGCCCAACCTTTTATCTGCATTGCAGTGGGGAAATATCTTTTATTCTTTGAGAAATAGTCGACACACATCACTGTCTAAGTTTAAGGCATACAGCATGATGGCTTCATTTATATATACTGTGAAATGATTACCACAGTAGGTTTAGCCAATGTATCCATCTTCTCATATAGATACAATAAAAAAAAAAAAAAAGAAAAGAATAAAGGGAAATAATCTCCTTTTGATGAGAACTCTTAGGATTTTTTCTTTAACAACTTTACCATGTGTCATACAGCAGTGTTAGATTCAGTCTCAATGCTGCCCATTACATCCCTAGTACTTACTGATCCTCTAAGTGGAATTTTGTGCTTTTTTGACCACCTTTCTCCAGTCCCACCCACTCACCACCATCCCTATGCTGCCTCTAGTAACCATAAATCTGATCTCTTTTTCTATATATTTTTCTATAAGTTTTTTATAATTATTTTTAGATTTTACATGTAAGTGAGATCATAACAGTATTTCTCTTTCTCTGTCTTATTTATTTCACCTAGCACAATGCCTTTAGGGTCCATTCATGTTGCCACAAATGGTAGAATTTCTTTGCTTTTTTTATGGCTGAATAATATTCCAGCATGTATACATATGTATGTGTATACAACATATGTGTTTGTGTGTATATGTGTGTGTGAGTGTATATGTGAATATTCCATCCATTGATGGACTAAGCAATGTATTGCTGGATTTTGCTTTTCTGTTTTTTGTTATGTTTGTTTTATCCATTCAGGCATTCTGTATCTTTTGACTGGATAATATAATCCATTTACATTTAAAGGAACTTTTGATAAGTAAGGACTTCCTATTGCCATTTTGGTAATGTTTTCTAGATGTTTTGTCATTCTAATTTTTCTTGTTTCTTCATTCTGCTGTTTTTGTGTGTGTTTCAATGTTTGATCTCAGTATGCTTTAACTTTTTTTATCATGTTCTTTGGTGTAATTACTATATAATTTTCCCTTACGGTTGCCATGAGGGTTACATAAAATAGCTCAGTAGAATTTGTAAACTTTACACTTTTACTTCTCCCCCTCACATTTTGGGTTATTGCTGTTACAATTTACATGTTTTTTTATATGGTGTAACTTAAAGCAGATTGTTGTAGAATGGTTATTTTTACTTATTTTTCTTTAACTTTTAAACTAGAGTTGTAAATGAATTATGTACCACTGATACCATGTTGCTGAATGTAACTTTGACTATTTATTTACCATTACCAGTGAGATTTACCTGCCTTTTATGTTGTTAATTAAATTAGCCTTCTTTTACTTCCATGTGAAAAAATAAGTCCTTTAAGTATTCCTTGTAAGGCAAGTCTGGTAGTAATGAACTCCTTCATCTTTTATTTGTGAAAGTCATTATCTCTCCTTTGTTACTGAAGGACAGCTTTGCCAGGTGTAGGATTCTCGGTTGACACTTTCTTTCAATATATCGAGTATGTCATCCCATTCTCTCCTGGCCTGAAGAGTTTCTGTTGAGAAAACACGCTAGGCTTATGGGGACTCTCTTGAATATGACCTCTCTCTTCTGCTACCCTTAAAACTCTTTGTCTTTGACTTTTGGCAATTTAATTATAATGTATCTCTGTGTAGCTGTGAGATCATGACCTGAGCCGAAGTCGGACACTTAACCAACTGAGCCACCCAGGCGCCCCAAGAGGATTATTCTGAAGTCTTTGTCTGACAGTGCATAGTTGTCCATTTTTGGGGGGTCAGTTATTAGAGCTTTATTAGTTTCCTTGGTTGCACCATATTATAAAATCGTATAAAATCAGATTTTTCATGATCTTTTGATTCCTTCCATTGGGAGATGTGCATTTGAGTAATGGGACTCCTCTTCCGGCCTTTACAGGTTTGCTTCAGCGCAGACAGATCTTCACTAGTCAGCTCTGTTTAGGTTACTGAGTGTCTCTGCCAGCAATGTCCTTGAACATAGGGCGTGTTGTATGTTCTGTGTTTAGGTGAGGCCAGTGTTGGGTTTGAGCTCTGAAGACAAGGATAAGGAGGTGAGCAGTGCCACTGACTGAGAACAGTTGGATAGGCCTCCTGGTTTCTTTCACTGCCCAACTGAGGCCATAGCATGGGCTCCATGCCTGCCTGGATTCTCTGGTCAGCCCTACTAAGTGGTTAGAACTGGGTCCTATGTTCAGTAGAAGGTGCTATGAATTAGCCTGCAACAGGCTGGGACCCAGATCCTGTCCATCTCATTGTTTGGGAACCTGCATCAGGCCAGAGTGTGCACTGACCTCCCTGCCCAGATGAGGACTCTGGTTTTGTTATGCAGGTGAAGAAAACCACAGGCTGGGCTCTCTGTTCAAGGGCCACTGTCTGTAGGGCTGTTGAATGAACTTCCCAGCTTCCCATGTGCTCTGGCTAGGTTCCCTGGTCAGATACGCCATAGGCTGCGTTCAGCAATGAGCAGGGCTATGAATTAGAGACCTTGCCCATGAAGCAGCTCTAAAGCTGGAAAAGCTTTCTCGCCTTAATTCAAGCTGACCTAAAGCCCAAGTTCTCTGGCTAAAGAAGGCCACTGGCTTTGATCTGCAGACTCTCAGCTTGAGTGCCTATGGGCTTTATAGGAATTGTCTCCAGCCCTTCTGGTCGGATGGGGCCTGAAAACATTCTTCACGGGGCGGGTTCTCTGTCTCGGCTCACTTCTCAGGGTGGGAAGAGGAGGAGCCATTCCAGGCTATTCTTAATTTCCCAAACAGCCTTTCCAGTTGGGAGGGGCTGGGCGCTGCCCTCACTTTGGCCGTGAATAATCCCCCTTCCGGTACACAGCCCAGGAACATTCCATGCTAAGCACTGGCTTTGCACCGGGAGGGATCAGTCCTGCCTGCCTGCCTGCCTCTTGGCTGGAGCGCGCTGAGCCACACAGCCTCCAGGACTCGTCACCAGCCCTTTGGGTCTGATGGGGCCTGGAAGATATTCTCCGCAGTAGGTGGGGCTGTGACTCAGCCATTTGGCCCGGGCGTGGGCAAACTGAGCTCTCGCGCTGGCACAACTCATTTAAGGATCTGGATCAGGCAGACTTGTGTGGTGCCAAATTCCCTGGTCAGAGCACACCTCCCACCTTATTCTGCAGAGGAACAAAACCACTGCCGGGGATTACCACTCGGGCACTGCAGGCACGAACTTCATCTGCCAGGATCCGCGGGCTGGTTGTGGGAAGCCCTCCCCCCTCCTCCAGCACAATTAGATTCCCAGTGCAGATTCACCTGTGGCCCCCATGGTACAAGGAGATCAGAGTGGTGGCTTCTGCAAAGTGACCCACAGTGCCACGGGGGCCAGTTTTTCCCACTGGCTTCCCACTGGGGGACCCAGAGGCCTAGGGGAGACCTCTCTGCATGGGGTTGAGCTGGCCTGGGGGAGGGGCAACATGGTCAATGCATGAGGGCTTCTCTTGTCCTTCTAACAGTCTATTTTAGCCTCTGTGGTGGGGGCGGGGGGTCTTCAGTCTCACTTCCATGTCTAAGAGTCTCACAGTGGTGTCTTATTCTTGAATAATTGTTGGTTCTTCTTGTGAAGGGGATCGAAGTCAGGAACAACCTATGTCGCTGTCTTGGTGACATCGGGAATCCATTCCTCCTTCCTTAATGCCTGCCATCTGCTCCCGCACCAGTGTTTGGACAGCTGCCTCTGGACCCTGCATCCTGCAAGCCCCAGAGATCCGGCTGTAGACAAGACTCCTGTCCTCCTGGAGCTTACTCAGAAGAGAAAGACCTAGGACTAAGCAAATATGGGCACAGCTGCCAATCAAGGGAAAGAGCAGATGCTATGGAAAGGGTTGAAGCTGGGACACCTGGTTGGCTCAGTCAGTTAAGCATGTGACTTTGGCTCAGGTCATGATCTCATGGTTCGTGAGTTTGAGCCCCGTGTCGGGCTCTGTGCTGACTGCCAGCTCAGAACCTGGAGCCTGTTTCAGGTTCTGTATCTCCCTCTCTATCTGACCCTCCCCTGTTCACTCGCTCTCTCTCAGAAATAAATGAAACATTGAAAAAAATTTAAAAAAAAAAACAAAACAAAACAGAAAAGGCTGAAGCTGACCACTCATGAGTGATCACCCATGAGTGACCACTAGGACACCGACCTACCCGGGGGGTGAGGGCCAGGGGAGGCATCCTATGAGAAGTGATGCTGAGAACCAAAGAAGGAGTAGGTCCTATGTGTCAGGAAGAAAGCATGTTCCAGCCAGCAGAGAAGAAGGTGCCAAAGGAAGATGAACAGGTCTGCAGGGAGGAGGCAGCAAGGTGATGGGCAGAGACTGGATCACCTGGGCCTGGAGGGCTTACACTTTAGAAAGACTCCTCTTGGGGCACCCGGGTGGCTCAGTCAGTGAAGCATGCAACTCTTGATTTCGACTCAGGTCATGATCTCATGGTTCGTGAGTTCAAGTCCTGCTTTGGGATCTGTGCTGACAGTGCAGAGCTGCCTGGGATTCTTTCTCCCCTTCTCTCTTCCCCTCCCCCACCCACTCTCTCTGTCTCTCTCTGTCTCAAAATAAATAAACTTAGGGAGGGAGAGAGGGAGGAAGGAAGTCCTCTGGTGGCTGTGAGTGCAGAAGAGAGAGGGCAGGACTCAATGCCAAAGTGGCCAGTTAGGAAACTTTAGCTATGGTACTGGCCCGTGCACATTGGAAAATGAATTGGAGTTCATTTAGAATAGACACAGAGGAGAGACAAGAGCATTTAAGAGAGAATCAGCAGAATTTAATGGAAAGCCACATTAGGAGGAAGAATGTTCAAGCTACACTAGACCAGATTCCCAGTCTCCTCCACTGCACACAGCCAGGTGATTAACCCCTGATGAATAACAGATGGGTCTCGCATCAGAGTCTGAGAGCCACCGTAGCCCCTTAGGGTTAAAGAAGTCTAGTCAATTCACCCTTCCCCTTACTGATTTGTGCTTAGACTGGGGTGCTACAGTTGCTGAGCTGGGTGGTCTAGAATTTTATTATCATTAACGTGTCATTAAATACACCTGGTAGTGTGCTGAGGCCCATGGTATGGTGTGACATGGCATGGTGGCTCATACCATCTCCTTCCAGTTATACCTCCTCCCAATTTCAAGTTCAGTGACAGCACATTGATAACTTGAAATCATCAGTATTTACACCAAAGCAATTGGAAAAGGCCACAAATCAGGGCTTTTCTTTTCAGAGCTGGTTTGGCGCTTCTCGGGACATATAGTACATCATCTAGATTGTTCTGTGTGTGGCCTTCAAGGATTTTGAGAAAGAAGTACACACACGATTCTTTTTTTTAATTTTTTAAAACATTTATTTATTTTTGAGAAACAGAGAGACAGAGCATGAGCAAAGGAGGGCAGAGAAAGAGAGCGAGACACAGAATCTAAAGCAGGCTCCAGGCTCCTGTCAGCCCAGAGCCCGACACGGGGCTCGAACTCACAAACCGCGAGACCATGACTTGAGCCAAAGTCGGCTGCTTAACCAACTGAGCCACCAAGGCACACACAAGATTCTTTTTAAAACCTTTCCTTGTGTGCTTAGTTATTTAAACCTCACCCTGCGTGGCTCTGATAAATGAGTTCCCTTGGGAAGCCTTTTGCTGGGTGACAGAGAAGTTGGTAGAAGGTACGAGTCCTACTGAGTTTTACTTCCAGTTCTAGGTATCTTTGTGAAGGGGTAGGTGTTTTCATTCCAAGAAAGAAAGAAAAAATAAGGCAGTTATGCTCTAGAAAATCATGCCTTGTAGGAAAAGGGAGAGTAGGTCCCTGCTTTTTTTATTATCTTCCTCATCTTGGCACTTAGGGAAAATATACAGAGAGAATATAAAGTTTTGGATGAGGGTTGGCTAGGAGAACACTTATTGGAAAACTATAGCCACCCTTGACTTACCTCTTGTATGTTTGCTTTGTGGAAATACCCTTGATACCCAGTGATGTAGGCATCTTGTGCTTTGCTGGGGGGCGGAGCAGACGGCACGAGCTGCCAGGCCAGTGTCTGGCAGCCTCACCCAGCCAACAAGTGAGCCGAGCATTCGGCAACCCACACCCGGTCACTGCAGTGTTGTGGAGTTCTGATTAATGCAGGGTCCCACTGAATCCTCCCCACCACTCGCAAGGGGAGCCATGCCCACTCCAGAGGCAAGAACTGAAATACTTAGCATAATCTTCATCTATCGTAATTTAATGGGCTCTCAGAACAAATACTGCAAGAATGTCAAAGGCCAAAGGCATCCATGGTATCAAGCAGGTGCATTGAACATTTGGTCTGAAAGACTCTATATAGTCACCTGTAAAACCTGGCCAGCTTCCTTTTATAACATTTTTAGCACATATTTGCTTAAGAAAAATCAGTCCAAAATAAAAACAAAAAGGAGGACAAGAGAAATAATTTTAAAAGTCACCTGCAGTGCCACCAAACACAATAGCTATATTTCACAAAATTTTTGTGAAAACCCTCACTGTTTAATAATAGATACCAATAGACCTATGTGACTGTAGTTCAGAATAAACTTTTTATCATAGGTTTTAAAGAGCATAGAATTTTTTAAGTAACAGCTTTATTGGGATGGACTAACAAACCATACAATTCACCTATGGAAAGAGCTCAACTCTGTTTTTTAGTATATTCACAGGGCAGTCTAACGATCACCATGATTAATTTTATTTTATTTTTGTAATGTTTTATTTATTTCTGAGAGAGAGAGACAGTGTGAGCAGGGGAGGGTCAGAGAGACAGGGAGACACAGAATCGGAAGCAGGCTCCAGGCTCTGAGCTAGCCATTAGCACGGAGCCCAACATGGGACTTGAACTCATGGACCGTGAGATCATGACCTGAGCTGAAGTCGGACGCTTAGCCAACTGAGCAGCCCAGGCGCCCCACCATGATTAATTTTAGAACATGTTTGTCATCCCATAAAGAAACTCCATACACATGAGCAGTCACCCTCATGACTCTCATGAGCACCTCATGAGCAGTCTCCCTTCCCCTCTTCTTCTACCAACCACCAGTCTACTTTCTGTATCTATGGATTTGCCCTTTCTGGACATTTCACATAAACGGGATCATACCAGATGGACCCTTTTGTGTCTGGCTTCTTTTACTTAGCATACTGTTTTCAGGGTCCTCAACGTTATGGGATATAGCAGTACCTTATGCTTTTATGGTCGAATAATATTCTATTTGTTGGATATACTGTGTTGTCTGTATTCATTTATCAACTCAGTGGGCATGTGTGATACTTCCACTTGGGACTATTGTGAATATGCTGCTATGAACATTCACGTACAGGTGTTTCTAGGGACATGTGTTTTTATTTCTCTTGGGTATAAACCTAGACGTAGACTTGCTGAGTCATATGGTAAGTCTGTATTTAACCTTTTGAAGAGTGGCCAGCCCGCTTTCCAGAGCGACGGTACATGTTACAACGCCACCAGCGCTGTATCCGTTTTTCTTCCCAGTTTCTCCACATCCTCTTCAACACTTGTTGCTGTCTGCCATTTTGGTTCTAGCCATTCTAGTGGGCGTGAAGTGGAATCTCACTGTGCTTTTGATTTGTCTGATGTCTTTGATGTTGTGTATCTTCTCGTGTGCTTATCATAAATCTCACGATTCGTGTATCTTCTTTGGAGGACTGTCTCTTCAGGCCCTGTGCTCATTTTTCTAAAGACTTTATTATTTTAGAGCAGTTTGGGTTTACAACAAAATTGGGAGGAAGGTACAGAGATTTCCTGTACACTCCCTGGCCCCAAGCATACGTAGCCTTCACCACCATCAACATCACTCACCAGAATGGTATATTTTGTACCAAGGATGAACCTACATTGACACAACATAATCACCCCAAGTCCATAGTTTACCTTAGGGTCCACGTGTGGTGCTATGCGTTCTGTGGTTTGAATAAATGTATAATGACATCCATCCATCATTATATTTACTCTACAGACTATGTTTGCTGCCCTAAAGATGCTCTGTGCTCTGCTTACTCACCTCTTCTCCCTTTCTCCCCACCCCTGGTAACCACGGATCCTTTAACAGTCTCCATAGAATCCCATGTACTTATATGTCATATCGCCTTTTCAGATCAGCTTCCTTCACTTAGTAATATGCATTTAAGGTTCCTCAGTGCTTTTCATGGCTTGATAGCCTTTTTTAGCAGTAAATAATATTCCATAATATGGACGTACCACAAGTTATTTAGCTGTTCACCTCCTGAAGGGCATTTTGATGGTTCTCAGCTTGGGCAGTTAGGAAGAAAGCTGCTATAAACATCCACATGCAGGTTTTTGTATGAACATAACTTTTCACTTCCTTTGGACAAATACCAAGGAGCATGGCTGCCAGATCACGTGGACAGAGCATGTTTAATTTTGTAAGGAAACTGCCCAACTCTCTTCCAAAGTGGTTGTGCCATTTTGCATTCCCACCAGCAGTGGATGACCGTTCCCGTTGCTCCATGTTCTTTGCCAGCATCTGGTGATGTCGGTGTTCGATTTGACCATTCTGACAGTTGTGCCATGGTGTTTCATTGTTGTTTTAATTTCCATTTCCATGACGATATAGATGAAGACCATCTTTTCACATGTGTATCTGCCATCTATCTATCATCTCCGGCGAGGTGTTCATATGGTCTTTAGCCCATTTTAAAATCACCTTTGCTTTCCATATGGAAACCAACTTAACAAGAAACTATTTAAGAAAAAGAAATAAAATAAAATCACCTTTGCCTGGTTTTTAATTGGGGCTTTGTCTTTTTTTATTATGGAGTTGTTAGAGTTCCTTCTATATTTTAGGTAGAAGTCCCTAAGCATTTATATGATCTAAGCTATTTTCTTCCATTCTGTTTCTTGTGTTTTCACTTTCACCACTTTGTGGTGAGAAACAGACGAATTTGCCGTTTTGCACATGCCTGCAACCTTTGTGACAGAACGGTCTCAGAGCCGTTTCCAGGTGCCCTAACTCACCTTCTGTCTCCCGCAAGGCTCCACTTCGAGTTAGGAAGCACTGACCTCATCTTTCATTTCTTACGACGATTGGGGGGTTTTTTTGTTCATTTGTTTGTTTTCCTCGAGGACAACTTCCTTTCCTAAAAAACAAGGAGTCGCTTTGAAGGCACTTTAATTGTCCTGAATCTTGTCCAATGTTTAAAATTGAAGTCCAAGAAGGAGTGGCCTCTTTATTTAACCTCCTGATGAGTCTCGGAAATACAGGCAGGTCCCATCGATCTAAAATAATCTGACTTCGTAGCAGCGGCAACTGAGAGACAGACCTCATCATTTGGTCCTTGTACATTTCTGGAGGTATATTTCAGTTGCTTCTCTTTAGTGTTCCTGGCATAGCCAGGGTTTTTTGTTTCTCATAATCCTCTTAGTTTTATCTTTCCTGGCCCAAACTAAGGGTGATGCACTAGGTGATTTCCAGAACTCTTTCCACCCTGCAGAGTCTATACTCTTAAACAGTGTCACCAGGCCCTCCTTTGCATGGCCACAGAGTGTCACCTAGAAGCCATACCCAAAGTCTACTAGCAAGCAGGGAGTACTGTCACCCAAATGCAGAAGAGACCCCAGGGCTGTGAACTGGCTCGGCCCATGGACTCTGAATCCCACTGTGACTTGATCACTACTATTCAGATTCATAGAGAAGTTTCCTGCAAAGTTGTATGTCTGGTTGAAAATAACCATGCTTACCTATAGCATTTCTGGGCAGGGCTATAGATAAACATTTTGCAGTGAAAGTGATTTTTTTTTAAAATTCTAGTTTATGCCGACACATAACAAATATACATATTTGTTCATCTTCAGCTAGTTCCAAGGACATTCGATCCCCTTGTGGCTTTTTTCTCCGGTGTCATTAATGAATCAAATAATGCTTCAGGGGCCATGGATGATGTGAGCCTTAAAGTCTGCAAATATCACTGCTGGAAACAGATTTTCAAGCTACGGTTATCCTTCATGTCTCAGATATTTTAAGTTGTTACTGATCCCAAATTAGAATTCTGCTATCAATAGAGCATTTGA
Source organism: Proteles cristata cristata (assembly GCA_017311185.1). Classification (NCBI taxonomy): domain Eukaryota; kingdom Metazoa; phylum Chordata; class Mammalia; order Carnivora; family Hyaenidae; genus Proteles; species Proteles cristata. The sequence continues at coordinate 22,315 of JAESUZ010000535.1, read as the reverse complement.
TGCTGGCTCACTTTAAATAAGCAGTCAAGGTTAAAACAAAGATCAATGGGCTTGTATTGTGAGTATTTCCCATAAGCTAGGCTCCACACAGAGCTGCCCCCATGATTGGTCCCCTCTGCGGTGAGCAGGGAGCCGAGCCTTGAGTGGATTGTACATATGTGACGAGTTTCTTTTGATGGCATGTTTTTTTTGTCTTCTGTTTTCATTTTGGTAACTTTGCAGAAAGGGTGGGCTTGGAGTGGGGAGTAAGGTATAGAAAGGGACCGAGTTTCAGACAGTAGCAAGAGAAGAAACCTGAGAGATGGGGGTGAGATTGAGTTGTGTCACGTTTTGTTCATCTGAGTTTTCAGGAAGTGGCGAGAACGTATCAGACCAAATAAATACCTGCCAAGAAGTATTATATTTTATTAATACAGCATACGGAATGGGTACACAAAAATCCAGTGGTAAAAACTATGCCTAATCATTTCTAGCCAGTGCCCTGCCCTGAAGCTGGTAGCTATAGTTGATGATTAAGACAGATACTGACACAGTAGCAGTTTCACTCACATACACCCAGGGGCAAGATCTAAGACTACACATGAGCAGAAGTGAAGAGATGAAGGAAAGGCTCAGACAAGAGTTCACTGAGGTTGGAGCAAAGACAGAAGCATTCTGAGGAAGCGGTCAGAAGGGGAGGCACCTGGTCTTTGCCAAGGCAACAGGGCATCCCTTCCCCCCACCCAGGTAGGAGAGCCGCCAAAGACTCTACCAACTCAAAGCTGTGGGTGGCCCTCCCTTCACTCTTGCAGGAAAAAGCCAACACCGCTCTTCACTCTCCCTTCTCTTTGTCTCATTACTCGCACCTTCTGAAAATTTGCACAGCATGGATATAAAAAGGCTGTGAGAAACAAAACATTCAGAATGTGGAAAAAAATGGAACTGTATGTTCCTTTTGATGTTGGAATGGACACTTCTAGACAGAGAGAGGAACAATGGCTTTGAAAGCATGGATCTGACAGAGTTTTATATAAGAATAGAAACTATCTAAATATTTGTTTTTAAGTAGGCTCCACGCCCAGAGTTGAGCCCAGTACTAGGCTTGAACTCTCAGCCCTGTCATCAAGACCTGAGCTGAGGTCAGAAGCCGGTCGCTTAACCATCTGAGCCCCCAACTTGCCCTAGAAATTGTTTACTTATTTTAAAAGATTTATTTTCTTTTCTTTTATTCATTTAACAGTCGCAGCATTATTTTATACACTCCTGTACAGGAAGGCTTTTCCTGTTTTTTTAGTATTTGTGTCTTTTTACAAGAGACGCACCCTTTAAACCTGTCTCAGGCGTCGATATTGGTCTCAACCCCATCTGCTATGGAACTGAGCTTCTAAACTTAGATAAACTTCTCTTTTAGAGAATTCTCAAGGAGAAAGTAAACGAATCACTATTTTTGTGGTAGTTAGGGGAAAAAAAACAAAACAATGGTAGCCTATTTTTTTCAAATATATGTTATTTATACATACGTGTATGTATATATACATATATATATTATATATATATATATATATATATGAATGTATGGCCTGCATATAAAACAAATATGTGATATATGTAAAATCTATTGGACATAAGTGCACACCTTGTTTTTTCTCCTTAGCATTTCCCTTGTGTTATTGGATAAACTTGTTTTATCAGCTACAATATACCCTTTTGTGTAAATACACCAAACTTTATTTCCCATTTCCCTGTTAGTGAACCTTTAGGTTATTTCTATTTTTTTACTTACTCATATTAAAACTTAGATGGAGGAGAGCCTGGATGACTCAGTCGGTTGAGTGTCCAACTCTTGGTTTCGGCTCAGGTCACGATCTCAAAGCTTCATGAGTTCAAGCCCCACATTGAGCTCTGCACTGACAGCACGGAGCCTGCTTGGGAATCTTCCTCTCTCCCTCTCTCTCTGCCTCTTCCCCATCCATGTTGTCTCTATCTCTCTCAAACAAATAAACTTTAAAAAAAAAAAAAACTTTGACGGACATCTTTGTCCATGTATCTATATTCACATCAGATTACTTCTTGGGAAATTCCTTAAAATGGAAATACTGGGTAATAAGCCATAAACATTTGTATTTTTTAAGGAATTTTGATATACTTTGCCACCCTTCAGGATGGGCGTTCATGTGACATTTCCAAAGATAATTATCTTAAAATCAAAATGGGGATTCACCAAAAATTCCAAGAACGGATTTTGACTAGAAAATTTCAGAAGGCTCCCAGCAAGCTGGAAAATGATATGGTGTTGATGTGCTGGGGCAAACCCAGACAAGCCTGGTTGTCTCATCAGCAAGTGCCCTAGGCTGGTCACTCGGTGTCACACAGCCTCAGACGCTCCCCGGGGGCACCTACAAGCCCATCTTTGTCCAAGTAAAAGGGAGCCAGTGTTAGAAGGTAGTTTTGCAAGTCACAAGATTCCATACATTTAATCCTCCAAACCTGACCAAGAGCTCTAGAGAATTCTTGAGACTTGTCCCCTTGCCGGTCATTTTGGGAAAAGGCAGGACTAACTGCCTCAGTCGGGAGCATGGTCTCCAGACTTCTGGCTTCTTGCTTTGGTCCAAAATTTGCAGGACCTTCTCCTTCAGCCCTAAAGCAAAAAAACAGCCTTTGCCTTAAGCACAATTTTTGTTTGCTTTGGGGGGAAAAATGAGATGTATTCCTCATATCTGATTAAATCATGGAACATCTCTCTCCACGTCCTGCCCCTACTTCCGCTGAAGAATACAGTTTGTTGCAGGTTCAGATGTCTATCAGTGCCTACGCACGCCCAACGTAGGGCAACTAAGATCTTGCACAAAACAAGGGAGGAGCAAAGGGCAATCCTCAAGGCTTATTTTGGGGAAGACATGATTATTTCTTGGGAGCATTTTATACTTTTTGGCCAGGGGAGTCATTTGGTAGCCCCTGACGTTCCAAAATGTTTCCTCTCTCCCAGTGAGTTCACAGTGTTACGGGGATTTGGTCACCACTGTCTGAGCTCCCTGCATGTCGCACATGAATGTCATTGGCCAGAACTCAGCTTCATTGTCGCTGAGCAGGAAGCACACCCTTGGGAACATGGAATCAGCACTTAGTTGAAGGCTTTCAGTGAAGTGATGGCTGAGAGTGAGTCTGGGGGCAGCTGACAGCAGGTTTGTTGCAGTCACATGCTGACGCCGCTCTCTCCTAGAATGTGGCCTTGCTGGCCTCTGCCAGGGTCCCATCTTTCTCCAAATCCAGCCCGAGGTGGCAGAAAATAACCAGAAACCAGGGGCAGCACCTGGGGGTTTCTAATGCCAGCAGTTTGGCCAAGAACCAAACCTACTGCTGTAAGCATTGTTGGTTGGTCTGTTCTTTGGTGTAGGGGAGCAGAGGACACCATTATGCAGAGGACAGTCCCCCCTTGGGGGCAAAATGAGCCTGGACCAGGGAAGCAAGTCTAGCAGGGAGGAGGCTTTTCATTACTGAGATGCCAGGGAGCTTCCCCTTTCTGGTCGGGTCCGCAGAAGACACTTCCCAGGAGTTTCTACTTTGCCAGGCTGATACTCTATTAAACCCCTGCACCTTGGAGGTTTCCGGTGATTTGAGAGTATATGGAGGGTCAGTGCCAGGCCAGGCATCAGAAGGGCCCAGCTGTTTCCTGGGTCTGTCCTAACTGGGGAATGAAGGATGATAGCCAGGTCCTCAAGAGAAGAAGGAAGCCATGGGAATCAGGGCCCGTGTGAAGAATGGGGTACCCAGAGGTTGCCCACACACGAAGGGGGTTTGTGCTGCGTGGGGCTCCCTTAGCCAATGGGCAGGACTTTCCTGATCCCCCGAAGGGGCTGTTTCCAGGACTAGTTCAGGAGGCTGATCCTAACAGTACCTGCCCCTGCCCACCTGTGATTCTGCTTCTCTGGATTCAGCTCTTCATTTACCTACGGCACTGGTACATCCCTGCTTCTTCCTGTCCTAATGATTTTCCATTCATTCATTAATTCATTCATTTATTCACCAGTGCTTATTGAGGCGCAGTTCATGGCCAAGTCCCTCACTTCCAGTGCTTATGGCCAGCAGGAAGCTAAGGCAGGTGTACAGAAATCTCTAGGGCAGGGCAGAAGTGATCACTGCCTTCAGAGAAGTGCAGAGAGCCAGGTTACTTAGAGGAGGTCTCGATCCCAGGGATCAGGACTCCAGAAACTCTATCTGCCCAACTTGGAGCCTCCTCTGTCCTTGGTGAACATGACCCTTGCCTACTGATCCTGGCCTGCTCTGTGCTCAGGAACTAAAGAATAGAGCAGGCGCCTTCCCAAACCCATACGTCTTTCTCATTTTCAAGTCGGTCTGATGGCCAATCCCCTTGATTCACCCTTGGAAATGAACACCAGCCAAGGGAGTACGCCTCTGGCCTTGACGAGGATCTGATGTAGGTCAGTATTCTAGTTCCTGCTCTACAGGGGAAGAAGAGCCAGAGGAATCAGACAGGAGTCCAGCTGTGGTCGATGAATCATCCGGAACACAGCAAGCAGCTATTTCTGAACTAAATGGCATCAGATCTCCCTCCTCACCTTGAGTCCAGTGTCCTGGCCTCCAGGCACTTCCTCTGAGATGAAGCCAATGAGGGGCAGAGAGCCATGAGCAGGAAGGAGATGGCCAGGCATGGTTGTTTTTGTCACTGCTGCTCCTGTGCAGGCACAGAAGGATAGTCTGGGAGGTGGCTGAAGCCAACAGTTCCAGAAAACTCCAGAATTCTGGGTCCTGTGAATATGCTCCTTGTTTGTTACCTTCCTCCCTTCCCTTCCTTTGAAACTTCCTGTTTTGAGCACCTATCTCATAAGCCGTATATGGTGCTTGGTACAAACCAGAGATGGCCCTTCCCCATGAAAGAACTTAGTGGGAGTCTAAAGATAATGACCGATGCGTTCTGAGTGCTGCTCTTTACCGGGAACTCTTACGTGAACTTCACGTGTATTCCTTTTCCCGATCTTCAGAGCAACACTTTAAGGTATCTTCTGCTGTTATCGCCATCTTAAGGATGAAGTGTCATGTGTGGAGAGATTAAACGACATGCCCAGGTGAAACCATAGATAAGAAGTGCCCCCTTTCCAGTGTCGGAAGGAATTCATGGAATTTGGCATGTTCATTTCCCAAAGTAGAAGAGGATGATCGCCTCTTCAGTATCTTCTGGGGACCAGACGTGGTGTACTTGCTCTATGCTCATGGTCTGTGTTGGCACCTAGGTAGGTCTCCGAGGTCCCAGGAAAGGGACCCCCCCACCAGCCTACCCCCAGGTGTCCTTTCTGGCCTTTCTGCTCTTCCAGGGATGCTTCTCAGCTCCCATGATGCCACCATGCCATGGCCTGGTCTTGCAAAGGGCCACCCTGTGATGTCTTCCACTGGACAAAGGAGATGTTCCTGACGAGGATCCACAAAGAAAGTGACCAGACATCCCATTCCCATCTCTGTGTGTCTCTTTTTGTTCATCATGATCCTGACTCTGGGCTCAGAATGGCCACAAAGCTAGCTATTGTCCAGTCACTGTGGGACAGTCATGGATGCTTGGAAGGGGTGTGTCTGCAAATGCAATCTTGACATTACTCTCCAGCAAAAGAGGACGAACCCTAGTGGGACCCTAATGAGTTCTCACTTTATCCTGTTGATGCACATTGCTGGAGAAGGGGCATGTGAGGATGGGAAGGGCCCCCCAGTGATCTGTCTATTAGTTCTTGTTTTCCTGAACTTGCACTTGGAGTTACCGAAAAAAGTTATCAATTCTTCCTGCCAGATCAGGGGAATGAGCTGCCCAATGCATGGAGTTAATTTCTTTCAATCTTTAACCTTCTCTCCTGTTGGAAATGCCAATACATGCGCTCCACTTTGAAAGCTTCTAATGCTGCAGACTGATTTATTTGGGTAAAAACTCCATTTCTGGTTCTTGGAGCTACTTTAAGTGATTATTTTTAAACATGGGTAACCACAAAAGTAATTTGTTATTCTTACTGTTTAATACTACAAAGGACTATGAAGCAGTGTTAATATTTCAGAGCAAATTAATTGAAGCGGTCTATTTTCTGACTATTGAAAACCTTTGCTGGATTTAAAGTTTTTTATTATTTATTTTAAAGAGATTAAGTAAAGCTCTCTACTTAAAAATAATATCATTTTAATAGTATTTTTCAAACCATATGCATTATGACCCATGAGTGGATTGTACTAAAATGAACTTAACTTGATCACAATCTGCATTTTTTTGGCAATGAACAAAATAAATGGAACAGAATAGAAATAGAAATAGAATAGAATAGAATAGAATGAATAGACATATTTATACATGGTAAGAGTAGTATTTTATTAAATATTCAGATCAGTTATATATGTTTGTATATATGTATATTTATCAAGTGTTAAGTTGGTAGATGGTTGACAAACAGTAAAATTCATCCTTTTCAGTGTAAAATTCTATGAATTTTAATAAGTGTACATTGATTTCTGACTATGTCAAAAAAGTGAGAAAAACATTTAAAGGGAAAGTCTACTAACTGAGATATTCATGAAGGATAAGATTCCTTTTTTTAAATGTTTCGTATTTATTTTTGAGAGACAGCATGAGAAGGGGAGGGTTAGAGAGAAAGGGAGTCACAGAATCTGAAGACAGGCTCCAAGCTCTGAGCTAGCTGTCAGCACAGAGCCCAATGCGGGGCTCGAACCCACGAACCGTGAGATCATGATCTGAGCTGAAGTCGGACACTTAACTGACTGAGCCTCCCAGATGCCCCAGGATAAGATTCTTTTAAGATATTTGGAGGCAGTGACAACTATCTTTTCTTGGAAGATAAGTTCGTACACCTCAAATTTTAAAGCCAAATGGAACCTTGGAGATTGTTCAGTTCATGGTTTTTAAAAGTTTCTTTTTACAGTGACAACTATTTTATAAACCGCGTCAACATGGACATAGAAAAATAGAGTCGACCTGCAGAGAGACCAGGAAAAACAGTCCGAAAACTACCAATGGGGTCTAACTGTCGTGTGCCCAAGTTAGAAAACTGAGGTCAGAATAGGCTGAGTGACCCCTCGAGGTTGGCCGCTCTTATTGGCAGAGCTGGTGCTCAAACTTGAGTTTTGCTGGCTGTTAGTCAGGGCATTTTCCATGTCTCTTCGGCTCAAGAGAGTCCTAAGTGTTAGTTAACCCCACCAAGGAGATCGCATGCTTAGTTGGAATAGTGCGGTGGGTCTATAGATACGTACCAGTACAAAGATTGAAATGGCCAGTGACCACCATGAACGGCAGAAGTAGGAATCAGTCCAGGAAGACCAGACTAGATTTTGGGGGCAATACAAGTTATTTAAGGAGGCCGGAGCCTGAATATAGAGAGAGACCTGGGAGCCCCATACCAGAAAGAAAAGTGGTAAGCCTCCAGAACTTGACAATCAGCCAAGTCCTTAGAACTACACACTTCCTTGATAATTCATCCCAAGGTCACCCGCCTGTCTCTTCCTAAAGGGCCCTGGCTAGATCCCTACATAGGGTTGCAATTTCAATATAGACTATTGAGTGTACAAGAAACTGGCTGATTTGTCTTCTTTCTTACCTGGGGCTCCTCTTTTACTTCCTTACTCTGATTTGCGAGTGGGAAGTGGGGGTTAAGCAGGGAGGCTGTTGTGGGAAGGTCAGGGAGTATAAAACTCATACCCATGGTATGTAAGTTCTGTGTAATAGACTCATTACTCCCTGTATCTGTTCAATGAACTTAATTCATTGTTTGGACCATCATATTAAGAACACAAATCCCACTGACTCTTTATGAGCCTACTGTACAAGAATGCCACACATTGCCATTAAATATCCCACCTTGCCAACTGCAGCGATGAAAAGAGAAAACCAGAGAGTGGGGTTAGTGACAAAGAACATTCTTCTGTTATAGCAGACGCCTTGTCATGTAAAGCTGAGGGAGATACTGGGTTTGGTGAGCAAACCATTGACCATACATTTTTAGAAGAAGACATGTATGAATATGATCTTGAAAAAGTCACACTCCAGTCCCTCTTTCAGATAAATTCCTCTAATATTAAAAGTAAGGCAGGTAGATACCCAATGACATTGTTCAGTTATTAGCTCACACCAATATCCTCCAAAGAGGAATAGGGTCAAATGAGCCAACCTCTTGCCTAGATGTTATATATACAGGGTTGTTTCCATTGATACTTCGAGGACCATGTCTGTCTTTACAAAAAGAATTATTAGCCCCCTGTTTCATGTAATTTGAGATTTGGGTTTTTAAGTGGGGAGCTTGTGTGATTTTTAGGTATCCCTGAGTTAGGTCATGGTAGTCTCACTCTAGCATAGGGTTTTAAATTGTTGGAATTTTCAAAATATTAGTGTGTGCTCATATACCAGCACACAGTTAATGTTCTAGAATAATCTTATGTATATGAGTTTGTAAATATGCAGCGTCACCATGCTTACTCCCCCCCAGAAAAGTGTGCAATCAGGAGTATCAGCTCTCACATGGTCAAGCCACAGGAACTCCTTTTTTAAAAAAAGAGTAGAGGAAATATTTGCAAGAGTGGTAAGATTTTTTTTTTTTTTTTTTTTTTTTTTTGGTACAAGGTACAAGCGAATAGAGTTGAGTATAGAAAATGAGAAACAACACTCGGTTCTTAAAAATCAGGGGAGGAATTTGATGAGAGCTGGTACTGCCTCTTTGATAAGCAGAAATCAATAGACACGAGGAGGTGATGACTTCTCAGGTATCAGAAGGTCCTGCAGTGTCCTGTGGGAGGTGGGGGGAGGGGAGAACGTTTAGGCATCACTACTTAATGAGTTAAGTTAACAACAGGGATTTTTAACAACACTTAATGATCTGGGTGCCTGAGTGTCTCAGTCAGTGAAGCTCCAACTTCTACTCAGGTCATGATCTTGCAGTTTGTGAGTTCAAGCCCTGCATTGGGCTAGCTGCTATCAGCACAATGCGCCCTTTGGATCCTGTGTCCCCCTTTCTCTCTGCCCTTCCCCCACTTGCTCTCTCCAAAATAAATCAAAATTTTAAAAAACCACAGTACTTGATCATCTGTTTAACTTGTGTATGACATTGCAATAAATAGAAAGACACATTTTTAAAAAACAGACAACTATTTATTGAGCACTTTCATTGTGAGCTGCCCAATAGAATGAGTGTGGGTGGGCTAATTTTAAGTGCCAGGGGTAGTTGCTTTAGCACCAAATAAAGCTAAACATTGAAGTACTAGGGGAGACCCAGCCTCCAGGATGTTCAAGAGCATGATGAAATCTATTGAAACCCACAGACAAGCAAAAGGAAATGGATTATGGGTCCCTTGATTAGTATCTCCTACCTGAACTGAAATAGTTAAGTGGACTTTCTGCATTTTACATCTCTAACAGAATAGTACGGAACGTTTTTCTGAGTACAATAGTAATTTGTTCAGACTGGAATATGAATCCCGGCTTGGCCAGTTTGCTCACTCTATGACCTGAGACATTTTACATAACCTCTTTTAGCCTCAGTTTCCCCATCTATAAGGCAAGGCAACAACAATCTCACAGAGCTTTTTTAAGTAAATAATGAAACAATTTCTGTAAAACAAACTAATTTGGTATTTGATACCTAGTAAGTCCTCAAAAAACAAGTATTTATTATGTGATATTTGTTTTAGTTACTGTATATAATGTTGATTGAGGAACTTGGTGAAAGAACCCATAAGAATATTATATTGCATATTAAATAGGCCCTCGTTATATAAGATGAAATGCTTTTGCTTTAGGCCTATTTATGCTTCATTTTCACAAAGAAGGGAATGAATAGCTTATTGACTTAGGGCATCATCTAGATCGAAGGGGACTTGGGACAAGTTCTTATATATAAGAGGCATATATAATGTAGAGGCTACCACTAGAGGGCTCTGCAGAGACCTTAAAATCCTTTTCCTTGGCTATAGTGATGGGAGCGATCTTGAGAAGCCATGGCCTTTCACGGAGCCAGGGCCATTCTGTCGTGGTGGCTGTCCAAGAGGACAAGTAATAACAAATCCCTACGATGCAACCTGTACAAACCACTTCTTCCAGGGACCTGAGGGTTTGCGCGTGCATGTCACCAGAAACAGCTGTTAGGTACCAGGCTAGGGAAACCCCATCGCTCCGAGGTCCCCCTCTGCCTCTTGCCATGCCACTGAGTCAGCCTCATGGGGATCAAGAATGACCTTGTACCGTAGAGTATCAACTTTGAGACAGGAAACCAAGCAGAGTGGGAGGTCCTCAGACTCTGGGGAAGGACTTAAAGACAACAAAACCCACCTTGAATGACCGCTGAATCTTCCTCTGCCCAGGGGAGGCGGAGACCCCGCCCCCCCCGACCCGACTGGTGCCTGGGCGTGTGTGAGCGAGATGCCCATTAGGTCTCGCGGAGGTCTTGGGCTGCCCCAGCCCTGTGCATCCTACCTGCAGGGTGATGGCTCCTCTAATGATGCATTATCATTGAATAAACGCCCCGGGGACTTGGTGGTCACTTAAGGACCAGCCCAGCCAGTGATGCAATAGGGATGTCATTGCTTTTTAACACGCATCATTGGCCAGTAGCTTGCAGCTGGGTCTGAGTGGAACAGTGAGACCAGTGTCTGCACAGGCCAGTGCCAGACCAGCTACAGTAGCATGAACCTGGGAGCTGGGCAGAAAGGAAGTTTCTCCACTTCCCAGGGAGTTGGGGCTCGCTGGACCTGGGAGATGGGACAGGAACAGAAATCTCAAGCCTTCCTCTTCTTGTTGCTGCTTTGCTCCATGGACTTTGCCTCTTCCTCCCCCCACCCCCCAAAAAACTGTTGTCCCCCGAGGCCAGACAAGATAATGTGCCCATAGACTCTTTCAAAGAAGTTCACACAGGCCCTTGGGAAGCTTTGCTTTTTTCCTGACTTCTTTCGGTAAACCACAGCTCAAGACTCTGTGCAGGGAAGTCAGCTCTCAATTCAAAGTCAGACGCCTCGCTTTTTAAACTCTGAGGCTAAGTTCTCCGGTGTCCCCTCCCGTGAGCTGGTGATGGCAAAGGGCCGACCTGGGAGCTGATGGCCAGCCCTGCTGGAGGCCACTGCCTGGCCGGGGCTGGGAGGGACGGCCCGGGCTGCTGCGGGGCCGGGCGTCCCGGGGCGGGGGGCGGAGCAGGTGAGCCCGCGGGGTGGGAGTGGGGAGCGCACTTGTACGTGACGTTGGAGTTTGCAGCAGCCTCCAGGCGGGAGGCTGTGGGCGCGTGTGTGGAGTGGCTGCGCGGCCGGGGAAGATGTGCTCGGAGGGGCGGCCGCCGCAGTGAGCCGCACGGCTACAGGAGCCCCGCCGGCAGCCTCCGGGGCAGGGCCTGAGCGGCCAGCCGCTCGCGCTCCTCCGCGGCGGAGGCCACCGGGACCGGACCCGAGAGGCGCGCCCCGGCCGGCCCCAGGATGTAGGCGATCAGCGGAGGCGCTCCTGCAGGCGGACGGCTCATCATGAAGAAGCACTCGGCCCGGGTGGCCCCGCTCAGCGCCTGCAACAGTCCGGTCCTTACCCTCACCAAAGTGGAAGGTAACGGCTCCCTCCTGGGGCGGCGGGGGCTGGCGCGAGGTCGCTGCACCCTCGCGGGGGGCCGCCACCCTGCTGGGGCTGCCTGGTCGCGGGTGCTGCCGCGCTCCCCGGGAAGCGTCGCCCGCAGTGCAGCCCCATGCCCGATGCCTGCAGGGGGTGGCAGCTCGGTAGGTAGCGCCAAGGCAGGGCTGAGCTGCTGGGGGGGTGGGGGAGTCTGCGGGGGGGTTGCCCCCCTGCGGCCATAACACAGGGCTGGCGCCTCCCTGCGTGGCCCCCAGCACATCTGGCGACAGGAGTGGGCAGTGGTGGCCTGAGCTCCTGCCCGTCCTGTCCTGAGGCACCTGCCAGCTGAGGCTGAGGAGGGAGGGGTCTCGCAGACACTAACCAGTGCTCTCCTGTACACACACCCCCACCACATTGCACACACAGGTGCACACACACACAGTTGAATCCCCTGGGTTTGGAGCATCCCCTCTGCCCCCACCCCCACCCCAGGCAGCCCAGAGATATTGCTCAGCTGGTGAGGAAGGAGATATGCATATGCGGCAGCCCCAGATCAGCTCTCCTACCCCCAAGCCTCCCAGCCCCCAAGGAGTGTGCGTCCCCAGCTTCCCCAGAATGGGTGGAATGGGCGGGCGAGCAGGTGAGAGAGAAGCCCGCACCAGCCTGTACACAGGTCCTTTCCCCAACTCCGGGGAGACACACAGACATTTACACACAGCTGTTGTCCTGCTGGAGTAAAGGGGACCTTCCTTTCTGATGAGGCGGAGATGGGGGGTGCAGAGAGAGACCAGTCCTTAACTGCTTCTAACAGGAGGTGGAAGGCCTGAGTCTTCCTAGAGCTGGCCAAGTTGGCCAGGTGAGGGCAGGGAGGGAGCCGCCGGCCAGTGGGGAGAGGAAAGCAGACACTTCTGGGTTCCAGGCCTTCACTTCTCCCGAGCTAACAGAGCCCAGAGCAGCCAGTGTGTAAGAGAGCCCAGCTTCTGCCTTGTCCTTGGGACTGCAGCCTGGAGCCCAGACCTCTGTCTGATGGCTTCCAAGGACCGGTGTCCCCTCACAAGTTCTTGCGTGTTTCAGTGAGGCAGAACCGGTAAGAACAAGATGGAAGCTTAGCAAGGCGGCTGTGTACTCCGCACGCAGCGCATCCGCTGAGGTCCGCCAGGAGCCTTCCTGGTACCGTTACCCCCATCCCACAGCTGAGGACTGTGAGACCCTGAAAGGCGGATTGCCTTGTCCAAGACCCATGGCTAAACAGTGGTGAGACAGGAATGGAATCTTGGGCCCTCTGATCCCAAACCTATGCTTTTCAGGACACGATTTTTCACCAACTTGCAACTCTTTACCTTTTTCATCATCTTCTGTCTAAAGAAGATTGATGTTTTTTCCCCGCTTCGTGTAGCTGTCTCTTCCCCTCCCCCATCCCGATCTTAGGAGTGACTTGGCATCTGTCATCTGCACCTGAATTCAGTGCATGTGCCGACTTTCCCAAGGGGTTCTGCATTTCCAGGCCTTCGCGGGGACACTGCCCGGGCATACGTGCAAGATGGGGAAGGGAAGGATTGGAGGATATGTATGTCCTGTAGGGAAGCAGAAGTGTCTGCCCACTCCTGGGTCCTCGTGGGGGGTCCCCCCACCTCCACCTTCTAAGGACAGCAGGCTGTTGCTGCGTTCCAGCAGCAGAGTGTCCGCCTCACTGCCCCTGGCAATCCCCAGCCCATCATGCAAGTCAGGTCTGAGCTGCTCTCCGAGTCAGGCTGAACGTGGATGGTGAGGCCACCCAGGCTGGGTGCCGTGACCCCACAGGGGCTGCAGGAGGCAGCGAGGGACATACCAGACCCAGGTTCACCTTCAGGGAATAAAAATGGGGATTCCCCAGTTCCCTTCGGTTTAACTGTCAGGTGAGCGTCGAGCTTCCTGTCCACACTGACGACCTTAGCAAGCCGTGGACTTGGGTTTTTCACCAACGTGTGCCCGCCCATACACATCTGTAGATAGCGGAAAGCATATGTAGCTGAGAATCGGAGAGATCAGGGATCAAGACTCTGCTCTTCTCCCCCCCCTCCCCCCACCAACTTGTGTAAATCATGAGCACTGAGCCTCAGTTTCCTTGTTTTAAGCCCCGGTTAAACAGAAGTAACAACCCACCTCAGCTGGCTTTGGGGACGCAGGGAGGCAGGATGGGCAGTAACACGTAGCACACATTAGGCGCACAGTAGATACTTAATAAATATCTGGCGCTCCTGCAGTCACAGACTGTCTTGCACCTTCAGCAGACCTTCTTGTTCTCAAAGAGTGCGTGTGTGGCAACGGTATCTAGAAGCATCCGCAGAGTTCCAGGGATCCTAGAAAGCCCCCGATTCCCTTTTGCAGAGGATACCTACGCGTAGGTCAGCAGAAGTCTGCAGGCCAGGGCCTGCTAAAACCTGCCGTTGATATCTCTGGGCCTCCATGTAGCACTTTCTCTATGCCTGTTTTTTCTTTTCTTTTTTAGCCTGGTGTTTTTGTTCAGTTTAGCTCTAGGTCTATTTTTTGAAACCATTTGCATCTCGTGTGCTTGCTTTGGAAGTGCTGAATCATTTTGTTTTGCCTTGGATGCACAGGGCAGGGTGGTCCCCATCCTGAGGCTGTGTTTCTGTGTGGATGGCAGACGGGCTATAGTGACGGAATGCAGCCAGCAAGGAATATTTATTGGGTTGTGAAGCGTGTCTTCTATGGGGAGGCAAGAAGGCACCAGCGTGCAGTACACAGAAAACCAAAATAGAAAACGCTGTGCTGGGCTGAACTGGAACACAGAAAAACGGACAAGCGGACTTCATTTACTCAACAGATACCTCGTCCAACCCTACTGTGCACCCTTTGTCTAGTTAGTGAGGCCCTAGAAATGCAAAGATGAACAACACTAGCTTCGTTCCCGTAAGGAAGTTTTCAGTCTAGTGCAAAAGAGGCATGCAGATTGATATATTATCTAGGGTAAGATAGTAAGTTCTGGTACAGAGCTAAGAACATAGTGTCACAGGGACACTGATAATTGAGGAAACTAAGGAGGCCCTCCTGAGGAGGAGACCTTCTTTTTTTTTTTTTTTTTTTTTAAGGTTTTTATTTCTTAGAGAGAGAGAGACAGCGTGAGCAGGAGGGTCAGAGAGAGAGGGAGTCATAGACTGAAACAGGCTCAGGCTCTGAGCTGGCAGTCAGCACAGAGCCTGACGCGGGGCCCGAACCCACGAACCGCGAGATCATGACCTAAGCGAAAGTCGGACGCTTAACCGACTAAGCCACCCAGGCGCCCCATCGGAGGAGGAGACCTTCTTGAGGAGACCTTCCTTTCAGGAGGAAGAGGCCTGTCTGGGGAGGAAGCCTGTCTGAGGAGGAGGCCTGTCTGAGGAAGAGGCTTCTCTGAGGGGGAAGCCTCTCTGAGGAGGAAGCCTCTCTGAGGAGGAACCTGTCCAAGGAGGAGGCCTGTCTGAGAAGGAGGCCTCTCTGAGGAGGAAGCCTCTCTGAGGAAGAAAGCTGTCTGAGGAGGAGGCTTCTTTGAGGAGGAGGCCTCTCTGAGGAGGAAGGCTGTCTGAGGAGGAGGCTTCTCTGAGGAGGAGGCCTCTCTGAGGGGGAAGCCTCTCTGAGGAAGAAGGCTCTCTGAGGAGGAGGCTTCTTTGAGGAGGAAGCCTCGCTGAGGAGGAAGGCTGTCTGAGGAGGAGGCCTCTCTGAGGAGGAAGCCTTCTGAGGTAGAGGTGTTGTAACTGAAGTGAGAAAACTTGTCAGGCACAGAAGGGAAGGCTGTTTCAGGCAGAAGGAATGGTGTGTGCACAGCCTTGGCCAGGAAGCAAGAGAAGGGGAGAGCATCTGGGCCTCAGAGAGGGGTTGAGGCTGGAAAAGTGGTTTCCAGCCAGGTTGGTGGCATCTGTCCCCTGTGACAGCATATCTTGTTCTCGTATCCTTTTCCTCACTTTCCCATCAGACGCAGACCCTGAGCATCGATCAGCAGCACATCTCCGTAGTAGAGGAGTATTTACGGGGATCGTCTGTGTTCACAACCGGCTGATTCACGTTCAATACAAGCACATTCGGTACGAATTGGTAGTTGAGAACAATAACAACAGGTTTTCCCAAGAGGCCGACAGTATGTAGTATTCTGGAAAGAGTGAGGGCTTTGGAATCAGACGGACCAGGTTTAGTGCCCACCTCTCACGGTGAACCAAGTAACTTTGGCAAATGATTCAAGCTCAGTGCGAGCTTCTCTTATATAAAAATGAGAGGGATACTCTGACCCTCTTAACAGTGAGGATAATTGTTTTTGCTAAGAAGCCTTCCATGTTGCAGGCACTTTGTTTGGGGAGATTGCTCCCTGACTGCTATTTCTCCCAAAGGAAGGATAAGCATTGTTACCCCAATATATAGACAAGGAAACTGAGGTTCGGAGAAATCATACATGCAGGGTCATGTGGTTTGAAAGCAAGGGTGTCAGGCTGCATGTCCGTCTCTCTGCTGGCTCCAGAATGTTACAGAACCTTTGTACCACTGCGTTTCATTTGACTGGCAGTGGGAATTCCACCTGCTCGTGGCCCTTTGGAAGAGCTCAGTAAATGTTTGCTCACCGGAGCTGCCACGACAATATGGCATAGAGGACCGGACCGTCCCTGGGGCTCACGAGGCCAACTGTCATTGATATTCTTAGTACCTCTGCTCTGGGGCTCTCAGCCTATCTCAGCCGCCCCCAGTGCAGGTGTGGCTACTCGGTTTCTATTAATGGGGTAGGACTGTCATCCCCGGATGCCCCTTGTCATGTAAGTGGATCCCCAGCCCCGTTGGTCTCATCTTACAGGAGTCTTGAAAAATATACCACCAAAGGGCTCCTGTACCCAAAAATGTTTCCCACGTTGGGTTGTCCTGGACCCCAAGCTTCAGTAACGAAAGTCATTTGTCATTTGTATATTGAACAGACATACTGATTAGACTTACCTAATCAGTGCAAGAGAATGAACTAGACATTACTTGAGGACACTCGGAGGGGTAAATTACACAGAGCTTCCAAACAAGGGAGAACTGTCACAAATTCCATGTTGGAGTCTTTTTTTTTTTTTTTTTCAACTCCATGAAAGGATTATAGCATAAATGACGTGTTTCGGTTGAGGGCGAGCGCACTTCTGGCTGGGACGCAGATGGCCACTACACAGCTCTCGGCCACCAGTCCCCCCGACCTTTACCAAAATGACCTAATCTGAACCTGCTTTCCTGCTGAACCTGGATGTGGCCTCAGGATCCTCCTCATCTCCAAAATGCAGGCGATGGCTATACATTCTTTGGAACTGGACTTGAGCATGATCAGGGTGGCATGGTAGAGGCTATTTCTGTGCCCTGTGCTGTCAAGGGCAGGAGGTGCAAACACAGCATTCCAGGCAGAGGCAGCTCACAGACAGAGGTGCAGAGCTAGGAAAGGCTGGCACCTGGCAGTGACCTGTGTGCACTCTCCTGGGGCCAGAGCTCACGCTATCTGAAGAAGTAGTGGGGGAGGAAAGGGCCAGGGTTTGGAGGTCTCCTGAATTTTGGGCTCAGGAGAGTAGATTGAAACAGGTAGGAAGGGGAAGCCAAAGAAGGGAGGAAAGACACCATCGAAGTCTGAGAAAAGTGGACAGTCTTCCATAGCTATGGCATTACAAATGGGTCATGAAGTCCATTTCATCTGTCACAATAAATGTTTTTTAAGGAAGGAAGTAGGATAGAGTCAACAATACCAAAGTATATCACAGATAGTTTCTGTTGGAGGCCTGGGAAGGGAGCCATCAAAGACAGCCCTGAAGGTTAAGCCTGAGCAACTTGGGGGACAGAGATGCCATGATCAGTAGCATCAACAGCAAGGGTAGGAGTGGGGTGCACATCCGTGAAGGAAAGATGGGACTCAGAGTTAGATGGGCCGATTCAGAAGCCTTGGCGGTGCCTTCATGCGCAGGTGTGGAGTAGGCCGCGAGGTGGAGAAAAGGGTAGTGAAGGCTGAGTGATGAGGTGACAGATGGCTGTGGAGGAAGGAATGGGCAGGCGCAGTCCTGACGGCCACATGCACCTGGGAGACAGGGAGGGCAGGAGAGATATCCCCATGGGCTGGACCAGAGGACCCACATCATAGGGCATCATAGAAACCGCAGGAGGAAAACCAAGAAAGAACGAGTGTGATATGGTATCAAGTACAGTAAAACCTTGGTGTGCGAGCGTAATTCCTTCTGGAAACATCCTTCAAAGCACTCGTCTGTCAAAGCGAATTTCAAGAACCATTGGCTCCGTTGTGATCACATGACATTCGGCATCACTTACTACCCAGAGTGCGAGGCATCGCTCGTGTATCCAGTTAATGTTGATTAGAAATGTTTGCTCATCTTGTGGAACACTCGCAGAACAAGTTCCTCACAATCCATGCTTTTACTATACGGCCAAGGAGGGTGTGTTTGTAGAAACGATTTCAAGTGGGGGTGCAGGTCTGCAAGCCACATTGCAGGGGGTGAATGTGGAGGAGGCAGAGGAACAGTGGATGTGGGGATACTTGGTTAATGTGTTTGGCAGTAAGAGCAGCTCTTTAAAGCTTATTTACTTATTATTTTTGAGAGAGAAAAAGCGAGCATGGCAGAGGAGCAGAGAGCAAGGGGGACAGAATATCCCAAGCAGGCTCCATGCTGTCAATGCAGAGCTCAACGTACGGCCCAAGCCCATGAACTGCAAGATCATGACCTGAGCCAAAAAATCAAGAGTTGGATGCTGAACTGACTGAGCCTCCCAGGCACCCCCGGCTGTGAGAGCAGTTCCCCACCTTCAGAGAGAGGAGAGAGTTTTGAGAAAGCAGAGCATTGCTGTAGCCCAGAGGAAGGAGGCTGGTGCCAGCACAAGAGAAGAGTCGTTGATGCAACAGTGGCCAGGATTGGGGACACGAGAGAAGGGGGCAGTTGGCCTCGAAAAAGCGAAGAGGAAGAGATGATGGGCAAAGACACAGGGAAATGTGGACATGCAGGGGAGGGAAGCCAGGGTCCTGAGCTGGCAACTTTGACCTTCTTTGCGACATAGGACGCGGAATTATCTGCCGAAACTCATGGATGTGGACTGAAGGCTGCGGAGGAGGAAGAGGGTTCAGAAGAGCTGCGTTGGGAGAGCCAAGACGAGATGTAATTCTTAAAAGCCTTTTTGGCGAGTGATACATTCTCACTGGTTAAGACGTCATGTGACTTGGGAAAGTGTGTGTGAGGCCGCACAGCGGGGGAGGGTCAGGACGCTGGCGTTTCCTTTCCTGCCCCCCCGCCCTGCTGATTAATATACTAGACGTGTCGCCTCACCTCTTGGAGCCTCGGCTTTCTCTCTGAAACGATGGGGGATTGGAATAGATCTCCTCTCAGTTCTCTTTGCAAGAAACATTCCGTCTCTGAAGTAGCTTCCTCATTAGCAGAGATGGGTTTATCTGATTAAAATCCTTCACTAGCTACACTCAAGAGAGCCGAGCTCTGAGGAAATGAAACTCGGCAGAAATAAGAAATTCAGCCTGAGTGCGTCTGTGTGTGTGTGTGTGTGTGTGTGTGTGTGTGTGTGTGTGTCCATGAGGCATGTACTCTCAGGGGTGGCTTTGGTATTTGAACATGGGGAGAAAAGACCAGCGGTTTGAGTACAACTTGCCCCTGAATCTTCGGCAACGGGGACCTGCTGGGCTCCAGAGAGCACCCCCAAGTGATGGGGCCATGGGGGAAAAATAAAAAGTACAGGAAGACCTCAGAGAGAAGCTGTGACTTCCAGGCCTTGCTGGAGGCAGACCTGGGTGTCCTTGTAGAAAAGGCTCCGGGCTCGGGATGAGCTGAACCACCCGCCCCCCTCAGTTGTGCACAAGGTGGGAGACGAAGCTTAGGAGGGAGAGCCTCACACCTCAAGGCCGACCCCACATCCGGTCGGGATGCGTCCAGTCCTGCCCGTGCTGAGGGACCTTGCTGAGAACTTGGTGGTCTGTTTCGGAAAACTGTGCTTTTGTTCTTCAAGAGAAATCGGATCAGAGCCCATGGCGTCAGCTAAAGCACGGTCCTGCTGTCCCGTTCCCGTCCACGGCGCACCCCTTCCTGCCTGTGGAGCTGGATTCTGCCCGGAGGGCCCGTCCCTGCATGCAGTCTACCCTCTTGGGAAGCCCTGGCACCCCCCCTGAGCTCTGCCCGCCTGAACACCAGTCCACACATGAGTCGCAGGGGTCCTCTGACGAGGAAAAACCTCAGCGATGGGGCGAGTGTGTGTGCTGGCCCATGTGTGTGTGTATGCGGGTCACTCACTGGTGCCCCCAGAATATGACCTGCTGTGATGCAGAGGTGCTGTGTGCCCGGGGCCGTGCCCAGTAAGGCCGGGTGCCCGCAAGCTCTCTCCCCTCCCAAGCCAGACGTGGACTTTTCCTTCCCTGGGGCTCCAGTGGCTGCATTTAATGAGCTTTCTTTTTCTTTTTCTTTTATTTTATTTTTTGATGTTTTTGAGAGTCAGAGTGTGAGTAGGAGAGGAGCAGAGAGAGAAGGAGACACAGAATCCAAAGCGGGCTCCAGACTCCTAGCTGTCAGCCCAGAGTCTGACGTGGGCCTCGAACCCACGAACTGGGAGATCATGACCTGAGTCGAAGTCGGACGCTTAACCGACTGAGCCCCCCGGGCACCCCTCCAATGGCTGTGTTTAAAGCTCACCTGTGGCCAGTCTCTTTCTCCAATGTCACGTTCGCCTGAGGCTGCATACGTGTGGGGATTGTCTTAAAGCCGCTGCATGGGGTGCTGGTGTTCGGAAACTTGAGTGTCATCAGGGGCCCTCTAAGGACACGCGGAGCGGGGTGCACATGCCAGTGCAGATGTCTGGGATGTGTTTCCTGAGAGGGTGGCTATGGCAGGGGAGGCTGGCTGGCTGGAGGCCTGAGCCAGCCTCGCTCTCTCACTGCCACAGGACAGGGCTTCAGGGGAATCCCGGAGAAGCCTCCCACCTCCCACTCCACCCCCCCTAAAACACAGGCTTCATTCACCCCCCAATTCTGTATCCATACCCAGGAAATGATTGGTATTTTTTATTTTTTTAATGTTTGTTTATTTTTGAGAGCGAGTGAGCGTGCAAGCGGGGTAGGGGCAGAGGGAGAGGGACACAGAGGACCTGAAGCAGGCTGCGTGCCCAGAGCAGGGAGCCCGACGCGGGGCTCGAACTCACAAAGCACGACCTGAGCTGAAGTCAGACGCTTAACCAGCTGAGTCCCCCAGGCACCTGTTTGGGTTTTTAAAACAACTTTGCAGCTGCTGTGCGTTCTGCAAACTGCCTCTGGGAGCCCCTGGGACTCACTTTCCAGCTAAGACCTGAGCAAGTCACAGAGGCGCACGCATGTGAGATAGTATCTCAGATTCCTAATCAAATGATCGGTGTGGTTATTTCTTCTCCTAAAAGGTTATACAAATAAATAACGTGTCCTCTGCAGCTTGGCCCCACATCATGCACAGTGGTGTTCACGGTCTGTGTTCACACACACACACACACACCCAGGCATGGCACACGGCGCTGTGCCACCCTCGGGTTATTCCGCTCAGGCTGCCATAACTAAGCACCGTGGACTGGGCGACTCAGACAGCGGACATCGGTGTCCTTGGTTCTGGAGGCGGGAAGTCCAAGATCAGGATGTGAGCAAGCCTAATTCCTGATGAGGGCCTCTTCGGGGCTTGGAGGTGGCCAACCCCTCACTGTGTCCGCATGTGGCCTTTCTTCCACGTGCAACCACGGAGAGAGAGCGTGCTTTCCATAAATTGCCTATCTCTGGAACAGAGCTCTGGGTGGAAGTTCATACACATGTGTGGTTACATCTCACCAGGCCATGGACTACCCATGGCATCTAAGAGAACACTCCTCCGACACAGGAAAGAGCCCCCCTGTCCCCCAGGGCTTCTGAGTGAATTAGGTGGCATAACCATAGGGAGATGCGTGAGTCGACGGTGACAGCATGTGGCCACAGGGCCAGAGCGTATGGTCCACTTTGCATTGCCCCCAGAGCTGTGGGCTAAAGGGTGAAGTTACAATGGAAAGCACAGGATCATAAATAGAAGGGTAGTTACTAGCTGGCGGGAGGGGGTGTTGGAAGAGTGAAGGTGACATAAATAGCGTTCCTCATGGTACAGTAATGGTCAGAGGAGCCGGGACAGGAAACAGCGCGAGGCTCATTCCACACTGATTTCTTTGAGACAGTCTGCACTTCCTCTTTCAGCTGTTCCCCTAAGGCGTGAAATCAAAGGCAGAGGAATTGCTTAACTTGCAATTTATGATGGGAGGGAAAGTCAGCAAAAGTTTCCTGCCCTTGAAGATTTGAGAGGCTTTTGAAAGAAGGGATACTGTAGCCCTTGTTAAAATTCCTTCTCTCTGAAGTCTGAGCATAAATTGGACAGTGCGTTTAAAATGACCCTGAGAATGGTACCTGACATGGGGTGCATTTGCTGCCTTGCAGATAGCAGAGACCCAGAGGCGCCTGGGTGGCTCAGTCGGTTAAGCATCTGACTTGGGCTCGGGTCATGGTCATGCGGTTTGTGAGTTTTAGCCCCCGCGTCGGGCTCTGTGCTAACAGCTCAGAGCCTGGAGCCTGCTTCAGATTCTGTGTCTCCCTTGCTCGCTCGCTCTCTCTCTCAAAAATAAACATAAACGTTTTTTAAAGAGCAGATAGTGGAGAATGAATGCACCTGCAAACCAAATTCATTATGTCACTCTCTATTTACTCCTTAACTAATTCTATCTGTTTGTTATAGATGCTGGGGCATATACTTC
>JAESUZ010000533.1:0-145267 GCA_017311185.1 Proteles cristata cristata | reverse complement strand
TTTATTTCTAGAGAGAGAGAGAGACAGCGTGAGCAGGGGAGGGTCAGAGAGAGAGGGAGTCACAGACTCTGAAACAGGCTCCAGGCTCTGAGCTGGCAGTCAGCACAGAGCCCGACGCGGGGCTCGAACCCACGAACCGTGAGATCATGACCTAAGCGAAAGTCGGACGCTTAACCAACTAAGCCACCCAGGCGCCCCACAGCTAGCCAGATTTTCACAGAGAATCCTAATCTTCACAGAGAATGTCATTATTCACGTACCTTTTGCTGCTTGCTTTTTTTCACTCAACATTACATTTTGTATACATCCAAATCGATTTACAGCTAATTGTTTTTAGGGTTTTTGTTTTTGTTTTTGATTTTTTTGCATAGTTCCTTCAGGGATCATGGCCAAAACATAACAAATTTTCCATTTTAGGGGTGCCTGGGTGGCTCAGTTGGTTGAGCGTCCGACTTTGGCTCAGGTCATGATCTCACGATTTGTGGGTTCAAGCCCTGCATCAAGGTCTGTGCTGACAGCCAGCTCAGAGCCTGGAGCCTGTTTCAGATTCTGTGTCTCCCTCTCTCTCTGACCCTCCCTTGCTCATTCTGTCTTTCTGTCTCTCTGAAATAAATTTTTAAAAAAATTTTATTTAAAAAAACAAATTTTCCATTTTAACCTTCCTTCCTTCCTTCCTTCCTTCCTTCCTTCCTTCCTTCCTTCCTTCCTTTCTTTGTTAGTATTCTCTACATCAAATGTAGGGCTCGATCTTACAACCTTGAGATCAAGAGTCATACCAACGGAGCCAGCCAAGCACCCCTTAACCATTTTTAAGTGTACAATTCAGTGACATTAAGTACATTTACAACATGGTAGAACCTATATCCTCCATTTCCAGAACTTTGTCATCATCCCAAGCATTTTAATTAATGGATTAATTAATTCATGTACCCATTAAATACTAACTCCCCATTCCCCCTCCCCCTAACCCCTCTACTCTACTCGCTCTCTCTATAAATTTGCCTACAGGCACCTCGTATAAGTGGAATCTTACAATAGTTGTCCTGTGCCTGGTCTAATTCATTCACCTTAACTATGACACAGTATCTGTCTCCTTGCTTAGGTCACCTCTGTCATCCTTTAATTAAGTTTCATCATTTATTCCAAAATGAGCTCTGACATCTTTTCTTGGCGTTTGGCCCATGCACCTTACTTTGCTATTGTATAGGAGAATGGAGTCTTTTCTACGAATTACACGTTCTGATCGTCGTTGCTTTTATTATCAGGGTGCTATTCATTTTTTTGCCTATTGATCTTACATCCGGCAGACTTGCTAAAATCTCCTCTTGGTTCTTTACAGAGAATTTTTTAATTAGCTTGGATATTTGTCACAAGCAGGCTCCTTACATCAGGTTGACGATTCCCTTTTATCTCTAGTTGGTCACAGAAGTTTTCTTATAAAAGAGTGTTGAATTCCATCCAATGATTTTTTGTCTTTAATTTGTGGGGGCTTTTATTGTTATTGTTGTTGTTTTTAAGTGGGCTCTATGTCCAACATGGGGCTTGAACTCATGACCCTGAGATCAAGAGTCAGGTGGTCTACAGACTGAGCCACCCAGGTGTCCCGGTAATGAGTTACTATGGTATATTACATTAGTAGATTTTCTTTTAAATTCAAAAAATTCATTATTTTTCAAAATGTTTATTTATTTACTTTGAAAGAAAGTGTGTGTGTGTACAAGTAAGTGAGAGTCGGGCAGGGGTGTGGGGTGGGGGGAGGGAGAGAGAGAATCCCAAGCAGGCTCCGAGCTATCAGCACAGAGCCCAATGCAGGGCTTGATCCCATGAACCGTGAGCTCATGACCTGAGCCGAAATCAAGAATTGGACGCTCAACTGACTGAGCCGCCCAGGACCCCCGATTTTCTTTTGCAGTTTTACTGCAGAATTGTCATAGGTAGAAAGCTGAAGTGGATGCTCTACTATGGGGCTCAGATCCCCCTCTTCAGGATGGAAGCGTTCTTTCCACCGGGTGTCAAGAATGTTGGTGGCTCAGGGAGGCCGGTGGAGCCTCTGGACAGCGCCCTCAGTTTAGAGAACCATCTTGCTCAACCTCATGCCTCTTACCGAGGCGCAGCCCTCATTCTGTGTCTGGTTACTAAGAGGTGCGAAAGCCTGGCTCCGTGCCTCAGTTAGGGACAACGCAGGAGGCCATCCTAGTTCCCAGTTCTGGGTTCCCCCCAGGATGGACTGAGGCCCTTGTTGCAACCGTATCAGCCTCTCCTAGTGCCATCCTGACGTCTCCCTTCCCCACACGGGTGCCCTAGAGAGCACTCCCCACTGCAGACCCCCGGCTCAGAGTCTGTTTCCTGGGAAACCCTACATGTCAATGACTGTGTGTGTGTATGTGTTTACTTTTTTAAAAATTTTTTTATGTTTACTTTTGAGAGAGAGACAACAGAGTGTCAACAGAGGTGGGTGAGGGGAGCAGAGAGAGAGATACAGAATCTGAAGCGGGCTTCAGGCTCTGAGCCATCAGCACAGAGCCCGACATGGGGCTTGAACCCACAAACTATGAGATCGTGGCCTAAGCCAAAGTCAAATGCTTAACTGAGTGAGCCACCCAAGCACCCCTGTGTGTTTACTTTTGAACAAAAATAGGGGCGCCAGCGTGGCTCAGTCGATTGAGCACCTGACCCTTGATTTTGGCTCAGGTCATGATCCCAGAGTCATGGGGCTGAGCCCCACATCAGACTCCACACTGAGTGTGCAACCTGCCTAAGATTCTCCGTCTCTCTCTCTGCCCCTCCCCTACTTGTGCTCTTCCCCTCTATCTCTCAAATAATAATAATTAATAATAATAATAATAATAAAATAAGTACTTATGGGTCCACCAACCAAGTTCTGGAATAAAACATTACTGGTCCCTTAGAAGCCCATTGTGAGTCCTTCCCTATCTTTTTCCTTCCATCCTACTGATAGAAAACCAAAATCCTGAAGTTTTGAAGTTTTTTTAATCTATCTATCTAATCTATCTCTCTATCTATCTATCTAGGTTGTTTGCTTTTGAACTTTTTGTAAATTTTTTAAAAATGTTTATTTATTTTTGAGGTGGGGAGGAGCAGAGAGACAGGGAGATACAGAATCGGAAGCAGGCTCCGGGCTCCAAGCTGTCAGCACAGGGCCCGACACGGGGCTCGAACTCACAGACTGCGAGATCATGACCTGAGCTGAAATCGGATGCTTAAGTGACTGAGCCACCCAGTCGCCCCTGAACTTTTTTTAAACTTTATTTTCAGTAATATCTACGCCCGACCTGGGGCTTGAATTTACAACTCACAACCCTGACCCTGAGATAAGAGTGGTAACATGTTCTTTCAACTGAGCCAGCAAGGCGTCCCTGCTTTTGAACTTTATATAATGTAAAGATACAACATGTATCCTTCTACGACCTGCTTCTTTCATTCAACATTGATAAGATTCACCCATTTTGTTTTTTTTTTTTAATTTTTTAAATGTTTTATTTATTTCTGAGAGAGAGAGAGAGAGAGAGAGAGACAACGTGAGCAGGGAGGGTCAGAGAGAGGGAGATACAGAATCTGAAGCAGGCTCCAGGCTCTGAGCTGTCAGCACAGAGCCCCATGTAGGGCAGGAACCCACGAACCGTGAGATTATGACCTGAGCCGAAGTCGGAGGCTTAACCGACTGAGCCACCCAGGCGCCCCAAGATTCACCCATTTTGATACAGACAGCTATTGTTTGTTAATTTCATCCATTACATGAAAAAACAAGAGTACTTGTATCTGTTCCACTCTTAAGGGACATGGGCGCCACCTCCAGTGTGAGGACTAGTACTCACTGCTGCTGTGACCCGGCTCGTACGTGCCTTCAGGGTCACAGGTGCAAGTGTCTCTAAGAGTGTTTCTTGACCTTGGCACTACTGACGTTTTTGCCGAGACAATCCTTGGTTGTGAGGGGCTGTCCCCAGGATCGTAGAGGGCTGGGCAGCAGCCCTGGCCTCTAGCCTCTAACCCCAAATGTCTCTAGGTATCACCAAATGTCCCCTGAGGGTCAAAAAATCACCCAGTTGAGAACCACTGCCCTAGGCAAAACACTTAGTTTCTTTTTTTTAACATATTTTTAAATGTTTGTTTATTTAAAATTTTTTTTAATGTTTATTTATTTGAGGGGGGCGGCCAGAGAGAGAGGGAGACACGGAATCTGAGGCAGGCTCCAGGCTCTGAGCTGTCAGCACAGAGTTCCTGGCTCGAACTCATGAACCAGGAGATCATGACCTGAGCGGAAGTCTGATGCTTAACGGACTGAGCCACCCAGGCGCCCCCAAAGCACTTAATTTTCTAAGAGCTTCCTCCTCTACATAATGGTGCCAATAACAGTATCTACCTGTTACACTGTATCTATACTGTTTATGTACCTATATAACGTATATACCTGCATATTAAGTTGTGTGTTAAGACGTGGAATGTGCTTAGAACAAGGCCCTGCACAGAGGGACAACGGACAGATTGCTGCTATATTATTATTGTAGGTAAGGTAGAGGCATGTGCTCAATGCTAAGAAGCCACCATAACCCCCCGCCCCAGGCATCTCGAATTATCTCCCCTCCCCAAGCCTGCTTCCTCATGTGCCAAACGTTCTGCCTTCTTGTGCAGCCCTAGGGAGTCCCAGAGAAAATGGGGAACAAAGCTGGGCTCTTGATTGGCTTTATGGGGTTCTGGAGTAGGGCCCCTCTGTCAGCCACACCAGTTCTAAAATATTGCAACACTTTGCAGGGGCTGGTGAATATCAGGGGCTGATGAATATCAGGGGCTGATGAATATCAGGGGCTGGTGAGTTTCCACGGCTGAGCGCCCTTCTCTCCTTTGCTCTTCCTCAGCACCACCTCTTCTCCCCACAATGCTTCAAAGGGGCACACAAGGTGCTGGAGCGCCCAGCCTTTGTCAGTAACGACTGGGCGCTGCCCGGCTGTGACATTAGTAAAGATCGCAGATGTTGCCCCTTGTCCTACTGTGGCAGATGTATTTCTTGCCGACCCTTCCCCCTTCCCGGCTAACAGAACCCCGATCCTTCTGTCCGTGCAGCACAGCGCCAGTCTCAGGAGACGACCTAGATTCCGCCAGCCACGGCTCACGTGCCCTCCTTGGCTGGACGCTCGCTCTTGCCAAGTCCCGTGCAGAAAAAGTGGCCATGTGACCTGTCCGGGGCATGGGACCTTGGCTGGGTGGCCTTGACCTCCCACTTCTTCCTGCCTCTGTGTGGTTACAGTATGTGCAGCTGAGGCTGTCATCTTGGAAGATAAACGCCGAAGTGCTAAAGATGATGGAGGGGACAGAGAAACAGCCAGTCTCCTCCATGACATAATTCGGCTGGAGACCACCCGCCTGGGGCTGGTGGGGACTCAGAGCCCATCACAGGGCAGGTCCCGGATGCAGCAGGGAATATACTCCCAACATGTCATTTTTACGGTGCCACAGATACAGGGCATCCTCTGCAGGACTAGGGGTAAGAGAGGTGTCTGCACCCGTCACCTGCAATCTACTCACCCCTGCCCCATACACAGCCCTGCTGCCTAGCAGTGCCTGTCCCTGCCGCAGGCCCACAAATCTTCCCTGAGGGCATCATCATGCCAAGAGGGTTCCTCAGAAGTCACAGCGTCCACTTCCTGCCTCCCCTTGGTCTCCGGGTCCATCCCCATCTCCCCCCTACCCCCTCCAGTCATCCCGCCTAGACTTCCTGACTTCTCCAGGGCAGTAATTAGTTCAAGCTACATCTTTTTTATTTTTTAATTTTTTAATGTTTTATTTATTTCTGAGAGAGAGAGAGAGATAGCGTGAGTAGGGGAGGGGAGGGTCAGACAGAGAGGGAGACACAGAATCTGAAGCAGGCTCCAGGCTCTGAGCTGGCTGTCAGCACAGAGCCCGACGCGGGGCTCAAACCCACAAGCTGTGAGATCATGACCCGAGCCAAAGTCGGACGCTTAACTGACTGAGCCACCCAGGTGCCCCCCAAGCTACATCTTAAAGAGTTAAAATCCAGGGGCACCTGGGTGGCTCAGTTGGTTAAGTGTCCGACTTCAGCTCAGGTCATGATCCCAACGTTCATGGGTTCGAGCTCCACATCAGGCTCTGTGCTGACAGCCAGCTCGGAGCCTGGAGCCTGCTTTGGATTCTGTGTCTCCCTCTCTCTCTGCCCCTCCCCAGCTCACACTCTGTCTTTCAAAAATAAACAAACATTAAAAAAAAAAAATTAAGCAGTAGAGCCCAGAACAGTAAACTGATTTGTCAGAGGACACATAGAAAGGATAAGTATTGCTGCAGGCAGTTCTGTTTACTTATATGTATGCTGACTGTGACAAGTGTTTCTTACTGAGATGATGGTTATGTTTAGAAAGACACTGTGTCAGGGCACCTGGGTGGCTCAGTCCGGTAAGCCTCTGACTTTTGATTTCTCCTCAGTTCAGGATCTCAAGGTCCATGGGAGTGAGCTCCATATCGGGCTCTTGCACTGACAGAGAGGGGCCTGCTTGAGATTCTCTCTCTCTCTCACACTCTTTCTCACTCAGAATAAATAAATTAAAAAAAAAAAAAAGACACTGTGTTTCGAAGTTCCTAGCACACGCCCAGAAAAAACTGATGTTGGTACCCCACCTTCAGGAAAAGGCCCCTGTGTTCAACAGCCACTCAGATCCAAGACCCTGGCCTCTCTCTCTCCGCCGTGGACTTCCCTCTCTCCCCTTCTCCTACACCACATCCAATTCAACGGCAAACCCCGTTTCTTTCCTTCAAGGTGTATGCAGAATCCACCCCACTTCTGGGACCAGTGGCTCTGGGTCAGGCACGATCACCACTCATCTTGGGTCTGACCCCTCTAGCTCCTTGAAGGCAGGACCCAGGCAAAGCACCCCGCATACAGTAGGTGCTCCACTCACAGGCTGCACAGCCTCCTCAAGACCCTTCTCTGTGAGGGCAGGCAGAAGGGGCAGGGCTGGGCTTTGAAGTCACTTGTCCAGCCTCCTTTTGATGTTCTCCTCCAGCACCCTCCCCACCCCAGCCTGTTATCTGATCTCTCCCCCACCCCCACCCCGTGGGCCCCTTGCATCTCCCCTCCTCCTGGCAACGGGCCTCTGGGGTTTTTATGAAGTTGAGCCCAGCAGCTCCACACCCGGCCACGTGCCCCACCCCCACCCCCACCCCCACTGCTGGTCAATTTCAGGCTAGCTGCACCCTCCCTGCTTGCCAGTTGTGCTGGAGCTGATTCATCCCAGGGACAATCTCCAGATCCCTGATCTCTCATCCCCAAAGGACCCTCCGGGAGCACCCTGTTCATTTCTGGATTATGACCCCCACTTCAACCTGGCCGCCACAAAGCCAGACAGAGAGGGAGGAGGAGGGATGCCTTCAACACACTGGAGGTCATTCAACTGTCTGCAGGCCTCTTGGCCCCTCCAGACAGCAAGACTGGAGCCTGGGGACGGAACGCAGCAAGTAGCTGGGCGGTGGACAGACCCGCAGACGCCGATCCAGCTGTGAGCAAGCCGGTAATGCCACCCACTCTCTCAGATGTCACTTACTGTGAAATGCAGCCGTACAAGGTCATGGTGTACCCTGACCTGGGTCACAAAACTTTATAGTTTCAAAGCGCTCAGCGTTTGGAGGTGTTTTTCTGTTGCTGTTGCGTTTTGTTCGTAACTAGAAAATTAGAGGGGCGCTTGGATGGCTCAGTCGGTTAAGTATCCGACTTTGGCTCAGGTCATGATCTCACGGTTTGTGGGTTTAAGCCCCGGGTCGGGCTCTGTGCTGACAGCCAGTTCAGAGCCTGGAGGCTGCTTTAGATTCTGTGTCTTCCTCTCTCTCTGATCCTCCACTGCTCATGCTCTCTCTCTCTCTCTCTCTCTCTCTCTCAGAAATAAATTTTTAAAAAAATTAAGCCCAATTCCAGTCCCAAACCTCTGGCCAAGAGTTAACCTTACCTTGCCAATAAAATTTCCCTTATGAGTGTCTTTTAATGCCCAATTGTAAGCCAGACTTATAATAAAAAGAGAAAGCTGGGGTGCCCAGCTGGCACAGAGGCAGAGCTCCTGACTCTTGATCTCAGGGTCCCGAGTTCAAGCCTCAGGTTGGGAGCAGATCCTACTTAAAAAAAAAAATTACTTAATAAAAGGAGAAAGTCATTCGAACCCACAGAATAAATGCTTCTGTGTTACGGTTGAGAATCATCTAGCATACTTGGCATTTAAAGTATTTGTAACGCTTAAGAGAATTTGGCATAAGCAAAAATGTGACACATTTATCCTGTAGATGTAAGCCTTCCAACATCAAGTGC
Organism: Proteles cristata cristata; assembly: GCA_017311185.1. Lineage (NCBI taxonomy): Eukaryota > Metazoa > Chordata > Mammalia > Carnivora > Hyaenidae > Proteles > Proteles cristata. Next base: position 136,947 of record JAESUZ010000533.1, on the reverse strand, counting down.
ATAATTGAGTAATCCATTATTTCGGACTTGTAATTTTTCACTGAAACGTGAAAGAGAATTTTTCTAGGTGAGTAAACGGTACTAGAATATTTAAAAGATCTTAATACTCTTATAATTTATTATGAGAGTTAAGTACCTGGGAAGGTTTTGTTTCTTAGGTGCGTCTGTTGAGCTTGCCCAGAAAATCGAACGGTTTAAATTTGTGAAAAGTAGAACATTTAAGGGAAATTAATTAAGATTCTAAATGGGATATGAAGCCGTCGAAACTGGAATTGGTCGACCATTAATCAATCACTTCCCCGAAAAATAACCATTAAAATTTACTAGACTTACGAGTAGAATAATTTGGAAGTAGCACTTTCAAGGTTAAAGAAGATGATGTGTCTTTATTGGTAAGTTTAATATGTTGAAGATCGAGTTAAAACAGTGATCAGTCTTTTTTCCACGCACGAATGTCTCCCCCAAAGACACCAGGATGCTCTCACGGACACCGTGTCCTCTGTCGCTGACTAGAAGCCATCTGTCTTCCCGGGATGAGTTACTGACTTTCCCTGAGAGAAACAGGGATGGACACAACTATTTGGCCCCCAAAGCCACCTCCCTTTAGTCCACAGTTGTAGGAGGCAGCCTCTGAGATTGCCACCACTGACCCCCGCCTCTGGGTGAGGGGGGGAGGGCCCTGGACCTAGCAAATAGAGCATGGCAAAGTGCTGAGATGTCACTTCTGAGATTAGGTTACAAACGTACTGTGCCTTCTAGCGTGCCTGCCCTCTCCCACTCTCCTACCTGCTCTCTTGCTCGGAAAGGAAGCCATGCTTGGAGCTTCCCTGTGGAGAGAGGTCCGCGTGGCAAGGAACCTGTGGCCAAGAGCCAGTGAGAGCTGACGCTTGCCAACAGGCGTGCTTCAGTGACCTCGGAGAAGCACTCTATCCCGGCTGCTTCACAAGGCCCACAGCTCCAGCCAACACCTTCCTTCTAATTTTGGGAGAGACTCTGAGCTAGAGGCACCGGGTTCCTGACCACAGAAAATATGTGATAGCGTCTGTTGCTTTAAGTCACTAAGTTGGGAGGTGGGGGGGTGGGGGTGGTAGGGTAGTTTGTTACACAGCAGTAGCTAACTAACTAATGCAATAGTAACAGACTTTGGGTTTTTTTTTTTTTTTTATGTTTTATTTATTTCTGAGAGAGAGACAGCATGAGCAGGGGAGGGTCAGAGAGAGAGGAGATACAGAATCTGAAACAGGCTCCAGGCTCTGAGCTGGCACTCAGCACAGAACCTACTTCAGATCCTCTGTCCACCTCTCTTTCTCTGCCCCACCCCCACTCATGCACGCATGCGCGCATGCACTCTCAAATAAATAAACATTTAAAAAATGTATGAATCTATCCTTTGGGAACAATACTTCCCTGGGGCAAAGGAAGAAGAGTAGTGTTTACATAACTGATGGCCTATGTGTTAGCGCAGGGGCTGGGGTGTCCTATCATTTATATAAGAGAATATATACATTTATTAACAATCAGAATATGTTTTGGGGGAAAACAACCAAAGGTATGTACTAGGTAAACCAAACTATAAGATCTTGGTTATAATTTTATCACCCATCAGAATGAGGGTAATTTAAAAAATAAGGTGTTGATTAAGAAATGGATTAAAAGATTATTACATAGGGGTGCCTGGGTGGCTCAGTAAGTTGAACACCTGACTTTGGCTCAGGTCATGATCTCGCGGTTGACCAGTATGAGCCCCGCATCAGGCTCCTTGCTGACCACTGGAGCCTGTTTCGGATTCTGTGTCTCCCTCTCTCTCTGCCCCTCCCCTGCTCATGCTCTGTCTCTCTCTGTGTCAGAAATAAATAAACATTAACAAAAAGATTATTACATAATCTTTTCAGGTTTTGGAAAAGCTGCGATTTAGCTGTTCTAACAGAGATACAAGTTGGAAGCTTCTTTTGCCCTCTCTGTTCCTTTCCATGCTGATAAAATGGCCCCATTCCGTGAAATCAGCCAGGGACCTTGGTTCCTTCTAGGCGTTGGTCTCGTCTGTGTGATCAGACAGGCTTGTCACCACTCCCACACCTCGCATGACTCTGCCTGGCTGCAAAGGAATGTGGGCAAAGTAGGTTGGCTTTTTATGGGGGGTGTCTTATACCTAATCAAAAGTCTGTTACTATTGGGGCATCTGGGTGGCTCAGTCGGTTAAGCGTCCGACTTTGGCTCAGGTCATGATCTTGCAGTTTGTGGGTTTGAGCCCCACATCGGGCTCTGTGCTGACAGCCATTAATTTCAACGTTAATGAAAACGTTAAACCGCTAAGTTTGTGGCCATTTATTATAGCAGCCGTAGAGGGTCCTGTAGAGATAGGAGCAGCCTGCACACTACTCCTCTGCCCCCATGAACTCCATCCACTGCCCTCTACCCTTGGCACTGACCTTAGTGCCAACGCTCTTACCTGTGAAGAAGTACACCCTGGGCGGTGTATACACTGGAGTATTTTCTCAGCGCTCACACCATGTGGGTGGCGAGAAAGCAAGCTGAGGGCAAAGCACAGGCTAACAGCACCCCCACCCCCACCCCCACCAGGGGGGATCTGTCTGCTATTCCCTGGACACTCCTGGCTCCTTAAGAACAAAAGAAAGGGGTGTAAGCGCTTGCCACCGTGATGTGGGAAACTAAGGCTAGTGAAATTAAAGCTGCCTACTGCCTACAGCCCATTGACACATCCTTGAAACACACAGAGTGACCTCCCGCAAGGAGCTCAGCTGCCTCGATGATGACACTTTGTTGGGGGCAAAAAGGAATCTTGGCTTAACATTATCCTGACCCCCCCAGGATCCTATGCTTTCACAAAGAAAAATTCCTTTGGAAACTTCCTTTATCTCAACTCCCCCAAGATGTATGCTGGCAATTGTACTCCAGGCTTATGGCCCCTGGATGTACATCTAAGGGTCCTGTGACTGAGGTTTTACTAAACGGTGATAAATGTTGTTTCCCTGGAAACAGCTCACCCCTCAGGGTCTTGGAAACCTTGCTTTCAAAATTCATAGAGACTTACTCTATCCCTGACCCCCTCCCCACCGGAAGGCATATAATCAGTTACCCGACACGATCCCAGTGCAGACCCAGGGAAGATCTTCCTGCCCACGGGTTCTGTCCCCCGTGCTTTTTTTTTTTTTTTTTTTTTAATTTCTAGCAGAGAGAGAGAGAGACAGCGTGAGCAGGGGAGGGTCAGAGAGAGAGGGAGTCACAGACTGAAACAGGTTCCAGGCTCTGAGCTGGCAGTCGGCACATAGCCCGACGCGGGGCTCGAACCCACGAACCGCGAGATCATGACCTAAGCAGAAGTCGGACGCTTAACCGACTAAGCCACCCAGGCGCCCCTGTCCCCCGTGCTTTAATAAAATCACCTTTTTGCACCAAAGACATCTTTAAGAATTCTTTCTTGCGGTCAACTCCGAACCCCACCATCACCCCAAAACCTCATTGTGCGTACCTTCAGATTTGTGCACGTGCCTCTGCCTGTAGCCCGAATCTACCTGAGTGTATGTCCACGCCAATTCCTGTTACAGCTGTGTTTCCGTGTCCCCCATTCCCCGAAAGGGGTTTCTTGTGTAGGGGACGAGAAAGTGTTCCTTGACCCTCTGAGGATCCCTGGCAGGGTCTGAAATCAAACTGACCAAGACAGACTAACCGAAGGGGACACGCGTTAAGTTTTATGTGACACTGGTGCCTTCATAAGAAAATGAGGTCCCCGGGGCGCCTGGGTGGCTTAGTCGGTTAAGCGTCCGACTTTCGCTTAGGTCGTGATCTCGCGGTTCATGGGTTCCAGCCCCGCGTCGGGCTCTGTGCTGACTGCCAGCTCAGAGCCTGGAGCCTGTTTCAGTCTGTGACTCCCTCTCTCTCTGCCCCTCCCCTGCTCACACACTCTCTCTCTCCTAGAAATAAATAAAAAAACATTTAAAGAAAAAAGAAAAGAAAAGAAAATGAGGTCCCCAAAAAACAGACTGGTACATTTTTATGCTAGATTTGACGAAGAGGGAGCAGTCACAGGTCTGCCTGAGGAGGGTGTCGTAGGTACAGGACTCTGAGGTAACTAGCACCCGGGGAGACTTAGCAAAGCTCTGTTGGTTAGGATTCTTCCTGTCCTCAAGACTTGGATTGCGCCCACCCCCAGGACGGGTCTTGAACTCATGAACCGTGAGATCATAACCTGAGCCGAAGTCAGATGCTGAAGGACTGAGTCCCCCCAGGCGCCCTCACATGGGGGTTTTATGAGCCGTTTCAGGCAAGAAGAGCAAAGAGGGAGGCCATCGGAGTGACCTTCCTGCCTCTGCCATTGTCTCAAACTCCTTCAGCATCAACGATTCCATCTGCCAAGGGGCCGTATTTTGGGGTAGCCTGTCCTGAACCCCATCACCTGCCAACTTCCTGTTTCGTGCAGAAGATTTTCCTCTATCCAAAATGTGTTTACGTTTAACTCCCCGCACCCCCCAGATCTGCACATTGTCACCCATGCAGATGTGTTTCCAGTGTATTGACTGGTCCCTTCACTGCCATCGCTTAGATGAGAGAAGCCAGCTGGGTGTTTGCTTGTTTATTTTAATTGAAATCCAAGCTAGTTAACATACAGAGTCATAATGTTTTCAGGAATAGAACTTAGTGACTCATCAAGTACATAGAACACCCAGTGCTCATCCCAACAAGTGCCCCCCTCAATGCCTCTCACCCATGACCCCATCCCCCCCACCCAACACCCAGCCAGCAACCCTCAGTTTGTTCTCTGTATTTAAGAATCTCATAGGGTTCTTCCTCTCTGTTTTTATATTATTTTTGCTTCCCTTCCCCTATGTTCATCTGTTGTATCTTAAATTCCAATATGAGTGAAAATATAGGATATTTGTTTTTCTTTGACTAATTTCACTTAGCATAGTATCCTCTAGATCCATGTGCGTAGTTGCAAATGGCAAGATTTCATTGTTTTTGATGGCCGGTAATACTCCACTGTATATATACACCACATCTTCTGGATCCATTCATCCGTCGATGGACATTTGGGCTCTTTCCATACTTTAGCTATTGCCGATAGCACTGCTGTAAACGTTGGGGTGTGTGTGCCCCTTTGAAACAGCACACCTGTATCCCCTGGATAGATATCTAGTAGTGCAATTCCTGGGGCATAGGGTAGTTCTATTTTTAATTTTGGGGGGAGCCTCTGTACTGTTTTCCAGGGCGGCTGCACCAGTTTGCATTCCCACCAGCAGCGCAAAGGGTTCCTCTCCCCATCCTCACCAACATCTGCTGTTGCCGCAGTTGTTAATGTTAGCTGAAACTTCTTTTCTCTTCTAAGGGCTTGTGAGGAAGTAGGGCCTGGCTCGGGTCTAAGAGCTTTGAAGGGATTGTCCCAGGAGTCGCCATCATAAATTGCCACAGGGCCAGGCCTATGTTGTGACAGGTGACGGGCCCAGGCATACAGAGGCTTGGGCGGGCCCATGACTGCGAAAGACAGTCTACCCACTAGAGCAATTGGGCGGGACTCCTCTGAGAGTGTGGGCCGGGGCTGCCGGGACTTTCCATTGCCAAGAGATGCTGGAAAATTAGACTTTTAGGCGATATGCCCCCTGTGGGTTTTCAGTGTTTGCGACCAATACAAATAAATACACTATTTGTATTTATTTTTTATTTTTTAATGTTTACTTGTTTTTGAGAGAGAGATAGAGTGCGAGCAGGGGAGGGGCAGAGAGAGAGGAAGACACAGAATCAGAAGCAGACTCCAGACTCTGAGCTGTCAGCACAGAGCCTGACATGGGGCTCAAACTCTGACCACATTGTTCCTCCCATCCCCCCTCCCCCCCCACTCCTCTCTGCTCCCCTCCCCATTCTTATCACTGATCTTGAATCACGTGCCATCCTGAAAGCTCTTCCACCTGCACCCCCTTGGTGGCTCTGAGGCAGTAACCTTGCCTCTTCTCCTTGAGTGAATACAGTCAAACTCCCAGAAGAAAGAAGAACACAAGTCGGAACAGCAGTAACAAAGAAAGAGATGTAACCCACGGCATCAGCACATTCGTGACATGTGTCAGCACAAGAAATTAGTTTTGTAATCGTTATAAGGTCATGCAACTGCTTTGTTAGTTGAGGTCTTCACAGCATTTGCAAGCATCTCCTATTGGATCGGCGAACAGTTAAGCGACTGCATTTGGAAGGAGTGTTTAAGTGGTTAGGGAAATCTGGATGAAAGGAATAACTGTTGAATGATTTTTTTCCCCAAAAGCAAAGATTAGTTAGTATTCCTGTCTGGACACAAATCCTGTGGATGTTAGAGAATCTAAAAGCAAAGGAATGACCAAATGGGGAAGGGACAGAAAAAGAGGGAGACACAGAATCCAAAGCAGGCTCCAGGCTCTGAGTGGTCAGTACAGAGCCCGACGTGGGGCTGGAACCCACGAACCATGAGATCATGACCTGAGCTAAAGGCAGAGGCTTAACCAATTGAGCCACCCAGGCGCCCCATAAGTGTCCAACTTTTGATCGTAGCTCAGGTCTTGATCCCAGGGTCATGTGTTTAAGCCCTGTGCTGGGTGTGAAAAGCCCTGTGCTGGGTATGAACTCTACTTCAAAAAAAAAAAAAAAAAAAAAGCGTAGGAAAATGGTAATGCTCACGGGCATTACTGGTGAGGAATGGGTCATTTTGCAGCAGCTAACAGTATTTTATGCAAGTATCATTTTTTGTTGAGATGCAATTCACATAACAAAAAAAATAATCATTTAAAAGCATATGACTCAGGGTTCCTGGGTGGCTCGGTCAGTTGAGCATCAGACTCTTGATTCCAGCTTGGGTCACGATCCCAGGGGTGTGGGATCAAGCCCTGCATCCTGCTCTGCGCTGAGCATGGAGCCTGCTTAAGACTCTCCCTCTCTCCCTCTGCCCCTCTATCCTACCCTCTCACTCCCTCTAAAAAAAAAAAGAAAGGAAAGAAAAGAATAAAAGGGTTTGACCTCCTGGTTTCTAGTACACTGACAACGGTGTGTAATTACCAACACCAATTCCAGAACATTAGATCACCTCATGCTCACCAATCCCCCAGCCCCTGGCAGACGCTAATCTACTTCCTGTTTCTGTGAATTTGCCTCTTCTTGTCATTCCAGATAAAAAGAATCAATACAATATGTGGTCTTTCTCTCTCTCTCTCCCTCTCTCTCTCTCTTTTTTTAATACTTATTTAGTTTTGAGAGAGACAGACAGACAGAGTGCAAGCAGGGGAGGAGCAGAGAGAGAGGGAGACACAGAATATGAAGCAGGCTCCAGGCTCCAAGCTGTCAGCACAGAGCCCAATGCAGGGATCGAACTCTCGAACTGGGAGATCATGACCCAACTGAGCCACCCAGGTGCCCCTGGAAATGTTCTATTTCTTGACTTGGGTGGTGGTTACGCAGGGCTCGAACCCATGAACCATGAGATCATGACCTGAGCTGAAGTCAGACGGTTAACTGAGCCACCCAGGCACCTGGATTGTGCCTTTAAAAATTATAGCCTTGGGGGCGCCTGGGTGGCTTAGTCGGTTAAGCGTCCAACTTTCGCTTTAGGTCATGATCTCGCGGTTTGTGGGTTCGAGCCCCGCGTCGGGCTCTGTGCTGACTGCCAGCTCAGAGCCTGGAGCCTGTTTCAGTCTGTGACTCCCTCTCTCTCTGACCCTCCCCTGCTCGCGCTGTCTCTCTCTCCTAGAAATAAATTAAAAATATTAAAAAAAAAATTATAGCCTTGGGGTTCTGAGTGGCTCATTTGGTTGAGGGTCTGATTTCAGCTGAAGTCATGATCTCAGAGCTCATATGAGTTCCAGCCCCACATCGGACTCTCTGTTGTCAGCACAGAGCCTGCTTCAGATTCTCTGTCTCCCTCTCTGTCCCTCCCCTGCTCTCTCTCTCTCTCACTCTCTCTCTCTCTCTCTCACACACACACACACACACACACTCCCTCTCTCTCTCTCAAAAATAAACATTAAAAAATAAATAAATAAGGGCACCTATGAGGCTTAGTCAGTTAAGCATCTGACTTTGGCTCAGGTCATGATCTCGAGGTCAGTGAGTTTGAGACCCAAGCCCCATGCTGGGCCCTGTGCTGACAGCTCAGAGCCTGGAGCCTGCTTCAGATTCTGTGTCTCCCTCTCTCTGTCTCTGCCCCTCCCCCGCTCACACTGTCTCTGTCTGTCTGTCTCTCAGAAATAAATAAAACAAAATAAAAATGATAGCCAAGCACATACCTCTTGACCTGGCAGTTCTAATTCTAGAAATGTATACTGTTTGATGTCGTAGCATTGATAGTAACACACTGAGTTTGGCAGCCCTGTTTGTCATAAAATACTGGAAACACCCTACATTTCCGTCAATAAGGGACTCAAGAAGAATATCAGGTACATCCACACAGTGGAGATCCATGTGGCTGTTACCAAAAACAACAAAAAAAAGGAAGCCCTCTATATCGTGATGTTGAAAGATCACGAAACTGTGTGTCATGATAAATACAGAGGGTCAGAATCTGTGGTATGTTGTCTGTTTACAGGGGGTGAAACTCTTTGTATATGTATAGAAAATCTCCATGATGGGGCGCCTGGGTGGCTTAGTCGGTTAAGCGTCCGACTTTCGCTTTGGTCATGATCTCGCGGTTCGTGGGTTCGAGCCCCGCGTCGGGCTCTGTGCTGACTGCCGGCTCGGAGCCTGGAGCCTGTTTCGGATTCTGTGTTTCCCTCTCTCTCTGACCCTCCCCTGCTCGCGCTGTCTCTCTCTCTCTCTCTCTCCTAGAAATAAATAAAAAAAAAAATAAAAAAAAAGAAAATCTCCATGAGAGCCATGTCAACATTCAGGAAAAAACCGGGGGTGCGGGTAGCAGAGGGCAGTGGCTGAAGAGAGATTAGCACTGGAAACCTCTTTAATACCTTTTAAAGTTTATACAATGCAAATAGATTCTCCTGATCAAAATAAATATAGCGAGAAGCTTAAAAACACTGGAGCTGAACGAAAGCTATCTGTACGTCTGATGTAACCCGGAGCTGACCGTCTGTGACTTCTGCCTTGTCCGCTTCGACCCACACCCACAAGGGAGCTGACCACGCGGTGAGACCACGAAATGACCCCCTTGGGTCACTCAGCAATCAGAGGTGTCACCAGGGGATGCTTTATACACCCTCATTTGTATAAAGCGAATTAAAAAAGGAAATCAACTGATGGCGGCAATGGGCTTGGACTTGAAAGCTGGACTCATTTCCCAGGCTGTCTCTGCAAGGAATCGCCAATAGCTTTCATGGCTTAAAACTATGGATTTTCTTCTTGTACATTTCTGGAGGTTACAAGTCCAACGTCACTTCCGCTGGGCTAAAGTCAAGGCACTGGCGGGGCTGGTCCCTTCCGGAGGCACTGAGTGGGGAGCCGCGTCCTTGCCTTTTCCAGCTCCTAGAGGCCACCTTCACTCCTGGGCTTTCCTCCGGGTCAACCTCCCAACTCAGGATCCTCAACTCATTCACATCTGCAAAAGCCCGTGTGCCCTGGAAGGTGACATTCCCAAGCTCCAAGGGTTAGGGCACAGATATGTCTTTAGGGGGTCGTTATTCGGCCCCACAGACACCATCCACACACGAGAGAGCCTGACACGTTTTTGGTAGACAGATCGGGTAGAGGCTTGGGGACACGAGTGGGGTGAGGAGGTCATTGCCTTCAGGAAGGGGCTGCAGGGAAGAGGGAGCCCAGCGCCACCAGGGTAGTAGGCGTCAGACAAGAGTGAGAAAACATAGCTAAGACAGGCTCAGATGACAGTCTGTCCGTGCTTTCTGTACCCACCTTCCCGCCTTCCCCAGGGCCCAGGGAACCTAAACATTCACATGCAGGGCAGGGAGAGAAGAACCCAAGGGCAGTTCCCGAAAGCGATCCAGCTCTCTGACAGCCTGAGGTGCCAACCAGGGGCGGTGCTTGGCTTCGGAAAAAAGCCGGTCCTATTCTGGTGCTGGTGGTGGGTGTGGGGGGGCGACCACAAGTGGGGCTCCCGGCCTCCCCCCAACCCACGTGGGAGGCCAGCCTGCACCAAGGCCCACACACGGACACAAAGCCGCTATTCATGCTTCCACTCCGGGCGGAGGCCTGGAGCAAAACAGCCCCGCGTTTATAGCGGGGAAACACACCCCTGTCACCTGCAGAGACCCACAAGCCTTGTCCCTCATCTGAGACTGACAAGGAGCAAGCAAGGCTCACCAGACAGGACCCCAGTCAGGGTGCATGCTCTGTATTCGGGGGAATGTCTCGCTGGCCTCTTTTTTGGTTTGTCATGTTGACTTTTCTGAAAAGGACTGGCCCATTACCTGGTATATATCCCCTGTTTTCCGTGTCCGATTGTTTCCTTGTTACTAAATGCAGGGTTAAATTTTATTTCCCCCACAAGAATCCTGCATAGGTAATTTTGTATACTTTTCTTTTAAGTTTATTTATTTATTTTTGAGAGAGAGAGAGCGCGCGCTCAAGCAGGGGAGGGGCAGAGAAAGAGAGAGGGAGAGAGAAAATCCCAAGCAATCTCTGAGCGGTCAGTGCAGAGCCTGATGAAGGCCTGGAACCCATGAACCGTGAGATCATGAGCTGAGCCGAAATCAAGAGTGGGAAGCTTAACTGATTGAGCCCCCCCAAGCAACCCAATTTTGTGTGCTTCCCCTAGTGCCACATCAAGAGATACTTGGTGTCGGGGCGTCTGGGGGGCTCAGTTGGCTAAGCATCTGACTTCAGCTCAGGTCATGATCTTGCGGTTGGTGAATTTGAGCCTCGTGTTGGGCTCCGTGCTGACAGCTCGGAGCCTGGAGCTCTGTCTCCCTCTCTCTCTGCTCCTCCCCCACTCATGCTCTGTCTCTCTCTCTCTCCCTCTCAAAACTAACAATTAAAAATTAAAAAACAAAAAGAGATACTTGATGTCATGCTGTCCTACTATTGAGGATTTGTTTGATCATTCAGTTAAGACCCCTCCCTCGACCTAGGTAAGTACAGTTTCCTCCTTTGTAATGAATAAGTCATCTGGCGGGTAATGATTCTGGACTGTTCTCCCACATTTTACCAATGCTTTTTAGCATCATCCTTTGATGATCCAATTGTTTTTATTGAGGACCCTCTTTTTTTTTCTAATTTATCTGTAATAAGCCACATTATTTGTTGAAATAAACTGTTCAGTGCCTGTGAACTTGCATAATCTATGCAGTCTGTACCTGGTTCATAGTTGGTGCTTAATAGTGGTATCAATCTGGGGTGCCTGGGTGGCTCAGTCAGTTGGGCATCCAGCTCCTGCTCAGGTCATGATGTCACAGTCCGTGGGTTCGAGCCCCACATAGCTGTGCTGACAGCTCAGAGCCTGGAGCCTGCTTCAGATCCTGTGTCTCCCTCTCTCTCTGGCCCTTCTCTGCTCATGCTCTGTCTCTCTCTGTCTCTCAAAAATAAAAATAAACGTTTAAAGTTTTTTTTAAAAAAGTTAAAAAAAGAATAAAATAAAAACATTTAAAAAATAATGGTATCGATTTCAAACATCAGGGCTACAATCTCTTAGGCACAAACAAACCCTCCTCAGAAATTAGGCCCTCAAATTCTTCAAGCAGGAAGACGTGACTACACTGAGATCAGGTTATTTATAACTTCTATTCTATTATAACTTCTAAGTGTGTCTTCCTCTCTCCATACGTGTTGAAACAGAAATACCACGTGATGGAGAGAACCCTCCAGCCGGTGCTGGGAATTCCGCAGAACACTGGATATGGTATAATCATTCAGATAAATAAATAAAAGTCTGGCCTCCAATCCTAAGCCTTTCAGGTAAGGGACTGTGTGCGGATCGGTACTAAAACTGCTTCAGTACGGTAGGAATGCTTGGTAAGGCCGTTGGTAAACATTAAGAGGTCACATTCGTTGGGCGCTACACGCGCAGGATCCACGCCATCCTCACGATGGCGCTGTGGTGCCTCGCTGAGGCTTCCAGCAGAGGGGCCTGAGGGACCCAAGCTCCAGCCCTTGCCTGTTACCTGACCCCCAAACAAGTGACTTGCAACGCGTGCATAGACCACGTAACTCTGGGCCTCAGTTTCTCATCAGAGGCGTCCCTGCATATAAAGCGTTTAGCACAGTGCTTGCCAGGAGCGAGCGCTGGGGCAACTGGGACTGGTCACGGTTTGCTAGCGCGAAGAAGGCCTGGGGTTCAGAAGTCTGGCTCTGGGTTGTCCCAGATCAGTCACCTGAGGTCCCTTGGTCCATCTAGGGCAATCAGAAGGAACATAACAGCCCAGGAGGTCAAGAGAGACATGGGTCGTGGCCCCCCATCCTTACTGCTACTGAACCTCTGGCTGGGTATTTCAGTCCTTTTAAGGGAGGGGGCAGGTTTCCCAAGGAGGGGCATGCGGGCTGTCGTGGCCGCAGAGCCAAGTACGTGTGGCCGGGAGGTCCCACTCAAGAACAAGCCTGGCTTCTGAGACCTTAAGCTGGGGACACAGTGTAAATATGAGAGAATCCCTGGGGATAGGAACTTGATCCAGTGTTTCAAAACCAGGCCCTGGGTCGGAGTCACAGCCAAGCCGTTTACAGCACTGGCCAGATGGCGGGAGAGACGTTTTGAATGGCGGAGGCGGCTGTAGGCAGGAGGCCGGAAGGAGGAGGCAACACGATTTGGGCGGAGGAGTGCAAGCAGCTGGAACCATTCCCACGGCGGACGCTCTGGGGGAGGTGGACGTCGCCGGGAGGAGGTGGCTGGCAGGGGTGGGGGGGGAGGGGGAACCGGGACCCAGTGTCAGATCGCAGGGCGCCTGGCGGCAGGGACGCGCGTGGGGGCGAGTGTAGGCCCTCCGAGGGGCGGACCCCGGGTCCCGGAGCGCGGGGGCCGCGTCCCCTCCCCACCCCGCCTGGCGGCAGCTGGGCCCTCCCCCGGCGCCTGCAGGCTCCCGGATCCCGCCCCTGCCTCGCTCGCAGCCGCCCGCCCGCGGGTCTCCGAGCCGCCGGCCCCCGCAGAGGCCCGACCGCCCAGACCGCGGGTCGCGGGGCTCCCTGGGCGGGGCCGATCCCAGGGAGCCCCCCCTGACTGCCTCCCAGAGCAGGGTGGGGAAAGGGATCGTGGCCCGCCGCCGCCTCCGAGCGGGCCTCCAGGTGAGCGCCGGGACAGGTAGGGACGCAGGTCGGGACCGGTGTGTCCCGTCCCCGCTCGCAACCGGGGCGCCCGGGGAAGGACTGACGCCCCACGCCCCGCCGGGAGGGGCGGGTCCCCCGGAGTCCCGTTCCCCAGCGCCCCTTCCCCCGCCCCCGCCCGCGTCCTAGGCTGTCCCAGCCAGCTGCCGCCCCTTTAAGTCCGGAGTCGCACGGACGCACGTTTGAAAGCCCCCAGGTCGTAAGAAAGGGCTTAAAACGCGTCCTCTGACGGCCACGCCTGCCGCCCGGCCGCTCTTCGGCGGAGGCCACGGTGGAAGAAGCTGCCCTCCCCCCGGAACGTACCCGACCAACACGTGTACACAGCAGCCCGCGAGAGGCCCGACCACTTTTTACCAGTTCTGGTTTCTTCTGTTTCTTCTGGCTGGCAGCCCCTTCGCCAAATCGGTGAATCAGCCGTCTGCGCGCACCGTTTCTTGATTTAGCAACTTGGGCATAGTTTGTTTTTAGCCGCGGCCGCTCCGCCCGATTTAAATCTTGTTCTTCTAAGTTAACTTTTGCAGTGTTCAGTAATATTTCTTAACGCTCCATATCTTGTTCTTTCAGTCTGGATCCTCCCATTTTAGAGAGCATCTGTTAACGAGCAATCTTGAAAGACTGCAATATTAGGGACCTACTTTTAAAATAAATACTTTTGGAAGTGGCCCAGCACCACCCAAGAACAAAAGACAAATAAGGCAGCCGACCTCGACCCCGCGGCCAGTAAAAATGATTTGTGATTAATCACGCATTCCTTGTAGTTTCCCTATAGGCTGCTTTCAGAATGTCTTTCTTGTTCTATGAAGTATTTGTAGGATCTGTTTGACTCCCCATTTTGGGAGGCCTGGCTGAGCAATCTAATGTTGTTGTTGTTTTTTTCTTTTAATTTTAGAGTAAGAGCAGGGGAGAGGGGCAGAGGGAGAGAGATGGACTCTTAAGCAAAGTTCAATCACCCAGGCGCTGCGGTTTTAATATATTTTTTAGCCTATTTATTTTGAGAGAGAGAGAGAGAGAGAGCGCGTGCGCGCGCACACACACACACACACGCGTTCAGGCCGGGGAGGGGCAGAGAGAGAGAGGGAGAGAGAGCCCCAAGCAGGCTCTGCCCTGTCACATAGAGCCCCAGGCACAGTTCAGTCTCACCATGAGTGAAATCATGGCCTGAGCCAATACCAAGAGTCCAGTACTCAACCCATTGAGCCCCCCCAGGCGCCCCCCTAATATTTTTTTAAATAAAGTTTTTGTCGTTATTTAATTACTGATTTCTTCATCCAATCAAGTTATAGATGTGATTCACAAATCAAATAGAAACGAGTCTGCCATTTTATTTCCTATTATAAAAGCACTATCTTTAAGAAAACGGAAAGGGGGATGCAGTGTTTTATCGTTTTGGTTTTACTGAGGGGTAGTGTTTTACCTTTTATTTCTCAAATATTTTTTTTTTTTTTATTCTAGGAGAGAGAGAGACATCATGAGCAGGGGAGGGTCAGAGAGAGAGGGAGTCACAGACTGAAACAGGCTCCAGGCTCTGAGCTGGCAGTCAGCACAGAGCCCGACGCGGGGCTCGAACCCACGAACCGGGAGATCATGACCTAAGCGAAAGTCGGACGCTTAACCGACTAAGCCACCCAGGCGCCCCAATTTCTCAAATATTTTTTAAGTTTATTTATTTATTTTGAGAGACAGCATGCAGGGGAGGGGTAGAGAGGGGAACCCGATTCGGGGCTGAAACTCACAAACCATGAGATCATGACCTGAGCTGAAACCAAGAGTCAGGTGTTAACCAACTAGGCCATCCAGGTGCCCCTTGGGGGGAGGGGGGCAGCTACAAAAGACTTTCTTGAGATACTGGGGGAAATTGCTCATGGACTGAATACTAGATAGTAGAATGGATTTCTCTGAAGAAATGGTGTTAAGTGGTAAGTGTAGCCCTTTGGTGCGTCCTTCTTCTTTCCTAGAAGACGCATGTTGAAGTATTTAAGAATTCATCAAAAGAGAGACAGCAAATATGGCAAAATATGGAACATTCCATAAGTTCCATATAATGAACCTTTGAGGATAAAATCTGGGGAAAGTAAAGTAAGACAAGGTTGAAACTAAGGAGATGGAGATGCATACACAGTGGCACCAACCCGGGGTCCTACACTCCCAGGTTCAAATCCCGGCTCTGCCCCTTGTGTGTCAGGTGACCTTGGGTACATGGCTCCCCTTCTCCAAGCCTCAGTTTCCCCAGCTGAAAAATGGCACCTCCCCGATGATGCCACTGATGAGACTTGTGTGAGATTTTATAAAGCCCCTGCCGCGTGCCTAGAGCAGTTAGCGTGGGTTAATCATAGCTAGTAGTTTATGATGGCTTTTTCTTTTTTTAAACGTTTATTTTTGAGAGCGCGTGAGCGGGGGAGGGGCCGAGAAAGCGGGGACAGAGGATGCGAAGCAGGCTCTGCTGTGTTAGAGCAGAGCCAACTGCGAGGCTCGAAGTCCCCAACCGTGAGATCGTGACCCCAGCCAAAGTTGGACGCTTACCCGACTGAGCCACCCAGGCACCCCTTTTCCTTAACTACCACCGTGTGCTTGGCTAACATCATAAACCCAGTTGAGCCCTCCCTTCTACTCTTTTCTTCTAGGGAGAGATTTTGAACTTGGTGTTCTCTTTTTCCTTTTTAACATTCACCGAATAGCTTTGAAGTTGCCATTGGCCAGTTCTTGCCCTGCTGTTGATTGGTCTTTACTTCCTCGGCTCGGACCCCTTCGCCCCCATTCCTGCCCGATTTCGGGTTTCAGGGGCTGCCCGATTCTGACCTGGAGGTGAGGTGCCGCCTCCAGCCCACCGCTGGGTTGGGTCACAAACATAGTAACTGGTCACGAGGGCAGCTAATACTTGTCCAGGGCCAGGCCTCCATCTCCCTTTATTTTCCCATAACCACAAAGAGTTGGGTGTCTGGGCGCCTGGGTGGCTCAGGTCATGATCTCACAGTTTGTGGGTTCAAGCCCCACATCGGGCTCTGTGCTGACAGCTAGCTCAGAGCCTGGAGCCTGTCTTTGGATTCTGTGACTCCCTTTCTCTCTGACCCAGCCCTGCTCATGCTGTCTCTATCTGTCTCTCCAAACAAATAAATAAATAAAACCTTAAAAACAGAGTTGGGCGTCATTAGAAGTCTACAGTGGCAGGGCGCCTGGGTGGCTTAGTCGGTTAAGCGTCCGGCTTTCTCTTAGGTCATGATCTCGCGGTTTGTGGGTTCGAGCCCCGCATCGGGCTCTGTGCTGACTGCCAGCTCAGAGCCTGGAGCCTATTTCAGAGTCTGTATCTCCCCCTCTCTCTGAACCTCTCCTGCTCACGCTGTCTCTCTCTTTCTCCTAGAAATAAAAAAATAAAAAATAAAAAAAAAGAAGTCCACAGCGGCTTATCTAAAACTTTGGGGCCCAACACGTTTGGAAAGGTAGACTTTTTGAACGTGGGACAAGTCACGGGGACCCCATTCCGAACGTGATTCCGTCAGAGCCCTGGCAGGGCTGGGGAGCACCGGTGTCACACACAGTGATACTTCTTGGGTGGAATGCGTGCTCGCACTCACTAGGATGATCAAATCTCCCATCAGTTTGACTCAGCTCCACCACCAAATGGGTCTGGATTTGGGGACTGGGGAGAGGAGATGGTACCTGCACATGTCTCATTTCGTGGAGCAGAAGTTCCACTCAGAGAGGGAAGCCCAGTCCCCCAAGGTCATGAACAAGAGTTGGGGGTGGGGTTGGCCCAGGAGTGGCTGACCGTATAGAACCTGCGACATTCACCCCCCCCCCCACCCAGTGCCGCCTTCTCTGCGGGCTGTCACCAGCAGTTCCCACAAGCAATGTCCCTTGCTCGCCTTGTCATGCCTCCTCGCCCAAAAATATCACTGCTGCCTCCTGGGAATGAGATGATGCACAGAAAGAATTTTCCAGAATGCCTTACCCAAAGAAAGCCGCTTGGCAAATGTGAATTATAATTTGTGCTAAGATGCAGTAAGACGGTTTCCTTCCTGGGTTCAGTTACATCAGTGGTGTTTACTGATAGCATTAATATTTTAAAAATTGTGTGGGGCGCCTGGGTGGCTTAGTCGGTTAAACGTCCGACTTTCGCTTGGGTCATGATCTCGCGGTTCGTGGGTTCGAGCCCCGCGTCGGGCTCTGTGCTGACTGCCAGCTCAGAGCCTGGAACCTGTTTCAGTCTGTGACTCCCTCTCTCTCGGACCCTCCCCTGCTCACGCTGTCTCTCAATCTCTCTCTCCTAGAAATAAATAAAAATATTAAAAAATATATATTTTAAAAATTGTGGATTATAACGTCCATGCAGAAAAGCATATAAAACAGAGGTACAGTTTAACAAATAATTGTAAAATATGTAACCAGGGCCCAGGTCAGCAGCAACAACCTTGTCAGCCCCCAGAAGCTTCCCTCCGGGCACCTGGTTAATAGCCCTCTCCCTCCCCGCAGGGGAAGCCAGTACCCTGACTTTATGATACCCCTGTTGCTAGTTTTCTCTTCTTTAAATGGTTTCAGTACCTACGTGTGGGTCTATTAATGACACTTTATTAGTCTAGCCTGTCTGTGAACTTCCAAAGAGTAACAGCACCGTTGGTGAGAGGATAGGTGGGAAATTTTGGAAGTAGTAGAGGTCTCGGATTACCCGAATTACCCTCGGGACCATATGTGTTGTGCAGCAGGGCTGCTCCTCGCGATTCAAGATGTCCAGTTGTCCCAGGATTCAACGCTCTAGGTGCCTTCCTGTGTCCGGCGCCTTTCACCCTAAATTAAGCTTTTGTGCTACATCCATGCTGTTGTGGCTGTGGCTGGTTGTTAACTCCTTATTATTGCTATGTAGTGTGCCATTCTGTGACTACACAATTTACTTTTAAAAAATGTTTTTCAATGTTTTATTTATTTTTGAGAGAGAGACAGAGGGAGAGCAGAGGAGGGGCAACGAGAGAGGGAGACACAGAATCTGAAGCAGACTCCAGGCTCTGAGCTGTCAGCACAGAGCCCGATGCAGAGCTTGAACCCACGAACCATGAGATCATGACCTGAGCCGAAGTCGGAAGCTCAACCCACTGAGCCACCCAGGCGCCCCACCCTTCCACCAGTTTTTAATAATTGTACTTTTCAGGGGCACCTGGGTGGTTCAGTGGGTTGAGCATCCGACTCTAGTGATTTTGGCTCAGGTGAGTTCAAGCCCTGCGTCAGGCTCTGTGCTGACAGCGTGTAGCCTGCTTGGGATTCTCTCTCCCTCTCTGCCCCTCCCCTGCTCTCTCTTGTGCTCTCTAAACAAACAAACAAATAAATGAATAATATTTTAAAATTTTTTAATAAAAAAATAATTGTACTTTTTAAAGATTATTCCCTATTGTCCTTTGTAACTTTAGATCTTATGCTCCACTTCTTTTTCTTATTCTGGAAACTTTTGAGCCCCGTGACGTGAAGTAGGTGAGCCCCGCATCTTGGTTTCATCTCCTCCCCCGTCAGTTTCCCATCCTTTGTTACTTGTACATTTATTTTCACAGTGTCAAGGTTGATAACATCTACAGTCTGTTCTGTTCCCATATTTAAGTCTTAGATGCTTTCACTGTAGTTTCCAGGGTTTTTCTGACAGCTTCAGTGAGGTGTAATTTACATACCATAAAAGTCAGCCCTTTAAAGTGTACAATTCAGTGATTTTTTAGTGAGTGTACGGAGTCATGCAGCGATCACCAGTTTTAGAGCATCTCCGTCACCTCCAAAATATCCCCTGTACCTATTTGTGGTCACTTCCCCGTTCCCCAGCCCAGCCCCAGGCAACAACTCAGCTTTCTGTAACTTTAGATACATCATTTTGGGACATTTCAGATAAATATCTCATACAGTATGTGTTTTTATGTGTGTGTATCTGGCTTTTTGCACTTAGCATTCTGTTTTGGGGTTCATTCGTATCATAGGGTGTACCCTGCACTTCATTCTTCTTATTGCTAAACAGTGCACCACTGTATGGATGGACCACATTTTATTTAACCCCTTCACGAGTTGATGGACGTTTGGGTTGTTTCCAAATGGATAATGGGGCTGTGGACTTTTGCAATCAAGGTTTGTGTGGACATGCGTGTTTATTTCCCGTGGGTAGGTAGTCTCATGGTAGAATTGCTGGGTTTCAATGAACTTAATGTTTTATGTTGAACTTTTTTGTTAATGGTCACCTTTCAAAGGAACAGCCATTCTTCCCAAGTGGCTGTACTGTTTCACTTTCCCATTGGCAACACATGGGGTCCCAGTGGCTTCAGGTACTGGCCAGTCTTTGGAACGAACAGCGGCCATTCTGATGGGCCTGAGATGGTGTCTCATCGTGATTTTAATTTGGATTTCCTTAATGACTAATGATGTGGAGCATCTTTTCATGTGCTTGTTAGTCATATGCATATCTTCTTTGGTGAAATGTCTCTTCAAATTTTTGTCTATTTTTAAAGTGGTTTGTTTGTCATACTGTTGAATTTTAAGTGTTCTTTATATATTCTGGGTACGAGTCCTTCATCAGCTAGATGATTTACAGACATATTCTGCCAGTCGATAGCTTGTCTTTTCATTTTCTCACTGGTGTCTTTTAAGTGCAAAAGTTTTAAATTTTGATGATGTTTAATTAATCCCTTTTTTTCTTCAATGATTCACACTTCCGGTGTTGTATCTGAGAAGTCTTTGCTTACCTAACCCAAGATCATTAGATTTTTCTTCTAAAAATTTTATGGTTTTAATTCTCACAGTCAGGTGTATGGTTTATTTTGAGTTGATATCTGTGCGTGGTATTGAGGTAAAGGCCTGAACTCATTTTTTGCATGTAGATTTCCCATCACCGTTTGTTGAGAAGACAGTCTTTATGCTAAGAGACCAGATCTTAAATGTTCTCACCACAAGAAAGAAATGATAATTAAGTGACATGATTAGAGCTGTTAGCTAATGCTAAAGTGATAATCATATTGCAATATATAAATGTATCAAATCAGCACCTACACCTTAAATTTACACAATGTTATATGTGAGGTAAGTATATATACTCACATTACACATATATATATTTGAGTATATATAATCTTTTTCTTCTGTAAACCAATAAACAGGGCGACTTTAAGGAGAATGTCCGTAGACTCCAGGTCAAATTGATTTTTTTCTTGCATATTGTCAAATGGACATAACATGGATACAATTAGTGTGTATCATATTTGGACCATGATTTTCTCAAGCAGTTTTTTGTTTTTCCTGCAGTTTGTCATAGCTTGAATTTTTTCTTTCCTAAGATTTTTTTTTTTTTAAGTTTATTTACTTATTCTGAAAGAGACAGAGACAGTGCCAGCAGGGGAAGGGCAGAGAGAGAGAGAGACAGAAAATCCCAAGCAGGGTCCTCACTGCCACGACAGGATCCAGTGCAGGGCTCGAACCCATGAAACCATGAGATCATGACCTGAGACGAAACCAAGAGTCAGATGCTCAACCGACTGAGCCCACCCAGGAGTCCCTAGGATTTTATTTTTTTAAGTTTTTCTTTTTATTATTATTATTATTATTATTATTATTTTTTAATGTTTTATTCACCTCTAGGAGAGAGAGAGAGACAGCGTGAACAGGGGAGGGTCAGAGAGAGAGGGAGTCACAGACCAAAACAGGCTCCAGGCTCTGAGCTGGCAGTCAGCACAGAGCCCGACGCGGGGCCCGAACCCACGAACCGCGAGATCATGACCCAAGCGAAAGTCGGACGCCTAACCGACTAAGCCACCCAGGCGCCCCTATTTTTTTAAGTTTTTCTAAGCCATCTCTGTAAGAGAACATGGAGCTCAAACTCACGACCGTGAGATCAAGAGTCACATGCTCTGCTGACTGAGCCAGCCAAGTGCCCCTTTAATTTTTCCTTTTGAGAGAGGTATTTTCCAGTTTCTAACTTATCTAATCTACTAAGGAGGAATTTTTTATCTTCTAGAAGACATTCTTCCTTTTATAATATCTGTTCTTAGTGGGTTTTGAATATCTTCTCTAATCTAAATGTACCCAGGGCCAGCTACATAATTTGCAGGGCCCAGTGCAAAATGCATATATGAGTCCCTTGTTTAAAAATGATTGAGAATTTCTGGGGCATCTGGATGGCTCAGTCAGTTAAGCGTCTGACTCTTGGTTTTAGCTCAGGTTGTGACTGATGGGATTTTAGGGGTGTTGGTGGGGGGCATGGGGTTTTAGCTCAGGTTGTAATTGATAAGGTTTGGGGGTGTTTGTGGGGGAGGGTGGCGTTTGGAGCCAACGGCCAAGAAAGAATTCTTGAAGACATCGTTGGTGCAAAAACGCAATTTGATTGAAGCTTGGGGACAGGACCCGTGGACAGGAAGAGGGTCCTTCTTGCAGTTTCTTTGGAGAACAGCCCTCCAGTTCTGTCTTTCCTGTGGATGAATGTTGGGCAGCCTGAGACGTGTGTGGCAGAGCATGTGGGGGCCAGGAGAGGGAGCAGGGACCCACAGGCGCAGTTATTTCAAAGATGGACTAACCTCTGTACTCACCTACCCCAGCCTGGGCTCCGCCGGACCCCTGATTCTGGGTCCAAAGCCTCTGGAGCTCCTTGAGGCCCCATTGTCCTCACTCTGAGTTCGACCCTGGCCCCTGCGCTTAGGTCTGCTCTCTGTCTTTCTGAAAAATAGTGACATTCCTTTTTTGTGGATGGGCTCCCTCCTGTTGGCTTTGCTTTTTCATTTCTTTTTTTTTTAATGTTTTATTTATTTCTGAGAGAGAGAGAGAAACAGCATGAGCAGGGGAGGATCAGAGAGGGAGGGAGACACAGGATCTGAAACAGGCTCCAGGCTCTGAGCTGGCTGTCAGCACAGAGCCTGATTCGGGACTCGAACCCATGAACTGTGAGATCATGACCTGAGCTGAAGTCGGACACTTAACCAACTGAGCCACCCAGGCGCCCCAAGCTGCTTTTTCATTTCTTTGCTGTCCATAGAGAGGACGCCCTTTGAGAGGAAGATCAGACTGCCCGGATTCCGATCCCCATTTCACATCTGGCTGCTATGTGACCTTATGGGAGTCATTTTGCCTCTCTGGGCCTCAGTTTCCTCACGGAGTGAAGATCAACCAGGATAATACAGGAGTTACACAATGGCCACACTCATTCAGTTCCTGGGTCTGCAGAGCTGTCTTTTTTTTTTTTCTTAATGTTTTTATTTATTGAGAGAGAGAGAGAGAGAGAGCGGGAGCAGGATCGTGGGTGTGGAGGGTGGGGGGGTCAGAGAGAGAGGGAGACAGAATCTGAAACAGGCTCCAGGCTCTGAGCTAGCTATCAGCACAGAGCCCGTCATGGGGCTCGAACCCACGAATCGTGAGATCATGACCAGAGCTGAAGTCTGACGCCCACCCGGTTGAGCCACCCAGGCGCCCCATGCAGAGCTGTCTTTTATCTGACCCATACTGTGCCTTAATTTTTTCTGACTGCATTGC
This sequence comes from Proteles cristata cristata, assembly GCA_017311185.1. Lineage (NCBI taxonomy): Eukaryota > Metazoa > Chordata > Mammalia > Carnivora > Hyaenidae > Proteles > Proteles cristata. Next base: position 114,300 of record JAESUZ010000533.1, on the reverse strand, counting down.
TAACCTTTAAAAATTGGGTGATTTCACATAAAAACTGGGATTTCCAGTTTTCTTTTGAAAAACCCGGAAGATGTGGCCTAAGCAGGCCTACTTTCCTACTTGGTGGTAAATGAGCCAGAGTGAGTATTGGCAGAGCCTTCAGGCTGGCTCTACCTTCTGGTTTGCCGTCTCCACCACTCCCTGTTTTCTCCTATCCACGGCCTCAGGATGCTGCCTATCTGGGGGTTAAGCATCCTACTCTTGGCTTTGGCTCAAGTCATGATCTCACATTTTGTTAGTTCGAGCCCCGCATTGGGCTCTCCGCTGATGGTGCGGAACCTGCTTGGGATTCTCTCTTTCCCTTTCTCTCTGCCCCTCCCGCACTCTCTCTTTCTCAAAATAAATAAATAAACTTTAAAAAAAGAAAAGGATACTGCCTGTCTGTTGGAGGCACTTGAACTTGGTTTTCCTGGGATACTGTTTCCAAGCCTCTAGCACAGGACCAGGCACATAGGACTGTTATTATTATGAGGCCAGCAGGGGGCAGCAGTGTGAATGAGGCTCCAATCTGGCCCTTGTTCTCATTGCCAGGCCATGCTACCCCAGGGCTGCATTCGCCTGGAAGGGATGCCTTTTTCTTAAGCCTTATTTATTAAAATTTTTAAAGTATTTTTAAAGTTTATTTATTTTGAGAGAGAGAGAGAGAAAAAACAAGTTGGGGAGGGGCAGAAAGAGAAGGAGAAAGAGAATCCCAAGCAGGCTCTGCACTGTCAGTGCACAACCGGATGCGAGGCTTGAACCCATGAATCTTGAGATGGTGACCCAAGCCAAAGTCGGCCGTTAACCAACTGAGCCAAGATTTTTTTTTTTTCTTTTTTTTTTTAAAGCATCCCTTCCAGGGCGCCTGGGTGGCTCAGTCAGTTGAACATCCAACTTTGGCTCAGGTCATGATCTCGTGGTTTGTGAGTCTGAGCCCTGTGTCAGGCTCTGTGCTGACATCTCGCAGCCTGGAGCCTCTTTCCGATTCTGTGTCTCCCTCTCTCTCTCTCTCTGCCCCTCCCCCACTAGCTCATGCATGCACACACTAGCTCAGTCTGCCTTCTTGAAACGGAAGCCACATCAAATCTTCAAACAGGCACATAATTCTTAAGAGCAAAGAATTCGATCTTGGCTTATTGACAAGTCTTCTGTAACCCATATGTTGCAGGTTAGAAACAACATCAGCACTATGGTTCAAGAGCACAGACTTAAAGTTAATAAGGGAAAATGTCAGGTTGAGGAAACTCTCCCGAAGGCATGAAAAACAAGCCATTCTATCAAAAATTAAAAAGACAATGGAGAATACCGGGTGCTAGCAACTGTAATTCTGCCACGTTGTTGAAGGCAATGCAAATGGCCCACCCTTGCCGGAAAAATCTATTGGGTGTTCTCTTGTAAAGTGAAACATACACTTCCTGTATGATCCGAGAATTTCACTCCTAGGTATTTAATGAGATGAATGTCCACACCAACACTCGGTACCTAAATGTTCACCGTAGCTTTATTCATAACAGCCCCAAATGGAAAACAGCCTAATGTCCATCCTGGTGAGTGGATAAACAGAGTGTGGTTTATCTGTTCAATGGAATATTACTCAGCAATAAAAAGGACGAAGTACTGATTGGTGCGTGCAACAATGTGGGCGGGTCTTGCAGATGTTCCCTCTCACACACACACACACACACACCCCGCCCCAAGGAAAGAAGACACAGGAGCACATACCGTATGTATCGGTCAGAGTCCAGTCAGGAGAAGAAAACCAGGCAGTAATTTGAAGGGAGAATGTTTGGGACGCCTGGGTGGCTCAGCCGGTTAAGCGTCTGACTTCGGCTTGGGTCACAATCTCACGGTTTGGGAGTTAAAGCCCCGTGTCGGGTTCTGTGCTAACAGCTCAGAGCCTGGAGCCTGTTTCGGATTCTGTGTCTCCCTCTCTCTCTATCCCTCCCCTGCCTGTGCTCTGTCTCTCTCTGTCTCTCAATAGTAAATAAACATTTTTTAAAAGTTAAGGGAGAATGTTCAATAGACAGAAGAATTAATTATAGCAGGGGAAACAGCTACTAAGAAACGAAGAGATTAAAGAAATAGAGATAAGGAGGAGCCACTATCTCTATGATCCAAGATTGAGAGCAGATTGAGAGCTTGAGGGCGCCTGGGTGGCTCGGTCCATTAACCCTCCAGCTTCCGCTCAGGTCATAATCTGGTGGCTCACAAGTTTGAGCCCCACATCAGGCTCTCCACTGTCAGCACGGAGTCCGCTTCAGATCTTCTCTCTCGGGTCCTCCCCCGCTTGCTCTCTCTCAAAAATAAACATGAGGGAAGGGGCGCCTGGGTGGCTTAGTCGGTTAAGCGTCCGACTTTCGCTTAGGTCATGATCTCGCGGTTCGTGGGTTCGAGCCCAGCGTCGGGCTCTGTGCTGACTGCCAGCTCAGAGCCTGGAGCCTGTTTCAGTCTGTGACTACCTCTCTCTCTGACCCTCCCCTGCTCACGCTGTCTCTCTCTCTCTCCTAGAAATAAATAAAATAAAATAAATAAATAAATAAACATGAGGGGGCACCTTGGTGGTTCAGTTGGTTAAGCGACCGACTTCGGCTAAGGTCATGATCTCACCATTAGTGGGTTCGAGCCCCATGTCGAGTTCTGTGGTGACTGCCAGCTCAGAGCCTGGTACCTCCTTCGGATCCTGTGTCTCTCTGACCAGAGAGAGCCAGATCTCTCTCTGACCCTCCCCAGCTCACACTGTCTCTCTCTCTCTCAGAAATAAATAAAAAACATTTAAAAATATTTTTAAAATAAATATTGGGGGAAACAAAGAGAGCTTAAGAGCTTGAGAAAGAGGACAGACCCAGACCCTGATCTCCCTCGAAAACTCTCAAAGGAGGCTCACAAAGGGCAAAGGGGTCCCAGTCAGGGCTGCACCTTGAACTTGACCGAAATCCACTCTCTGGAAGTTGCCAAAAGTCTGTCCAACAGGATGCTGGGGAAGGCAGTTCACAAGGAAGTGTGGCACTCAAAGCAATAGGAAACTGCCTGAGGTGGGCGCAGGGAAGGGTGCTGGCCACGGGGTGCTGCCAGGCACCCCAAGAGGCTTGTACTCTGCGGGTGTGAGGCCTGAGAAGCTGCCCTGGGGCAACCAAGCTGGAAGCAAAAAAAAAAAAAAAAAAAAAAGCTTCTTGCTGCCATGTTCCTCTGGCGCCCTCTACCGGGAAAACTCTGCATGTCAGCCGGCACAGGAAAAAGATTTAAATGGCCCAAGTCCGGTTTGGCTACATGGAGCTCTGAGAAAGTACATTGATAACTGGCCCATTCTATGATTCCATTTGTATGGGATTCTAGAAAAGAACGATCGCAGCGACAGAAAGCAGATGAGTGGTGGCCTTGAGGGGGAAGTTGACTGGGAGGGGGTGAACCTTTCCGAGTGAGGGAGCTGTTCCACCCGGGTCACAGGGATGCTTCTGCAGTCGAATACCGCTGTTAGAACGCCAATTGTGCACTTGAGGTGCGTGCCCTGTATTGAAGTAAGTTGTACATCAGTACAGGTTATTTTACAAAGGGACCCATTCTGGGAAGTCTAGGCTCGTGTACAAATGGACACCCCCCGCGTGAACAAATGCAGCAGCCATGCACCCGGATCCCCCGCTGGGACAGTCCAGCTTACTCTGGTGCCTGTCTGGCCATGAGGTGTTACCGGGAGTAGTAGTATTGGCATTGCTTGCTCACTGATTCTCTGGGGAGTTCCGGTTCAACGCGGGTGCTATAGGTAGTTGGCAGAGGGGGGAGGGGCAGGGAGCTTCACATGTGCCCACTCCACCCCCACCCCCAATTACCCCCTCCCCAAGGCAAATCCACAGAGGCATCTCACCTGAGGTTCTAATTCTTTCAGATGATCCGATCCTTCCTCATCCTTAGAACGAAAACTTATTCGTTGCTTCATGACCTTTGGGTCTTCTTCCTTGAAGGGCTCAAGGGCATGGCTTGGGAGTATTTGCCCTTCACTGCTCACAGCAACCCTTTGAGGTAGAAGCAGTAGTTACTACTACTACCCCATATCACAGAAAGGAAGACTGAGGCTCAGAGATCAGCAGCCTACCGAAGAGGTGCCCAGGAAGAAGCAGAATCAGGATTTGAACCCAGATCATCTGCCTCTAGTGGGAGCGCCGGATTACCACCCATCTTGCTGGGGGCAGCCACCCTGCATCCTGAAAACCCTCAGAGACTCCTCACCCCGCCCCCCCAGATGGCTCCTAATCGGCTTTTTGGGTGCTGATCTTCAACTGTTGGGTCTCTTCTCTCCCCATGACTGTTTTATGAAAATTTTCAAGCGTATAGAAAAGTTGACATAATTATACAGGGAATAAACCCTGACTCCTAAGAAGGGGAGACGGTGGCAATACCCACATATTTTTTAGCCTGACTCTAAAGTATCATCAGTAGTAAGAGTTTGTGTGGTCTTCCGTATTCATAAAACACAAAACAAGATGGTACTGACATGACACCTCAAGTATAAAAGCGTATAAACATCACGGCAGGTAAAAACATACATGTATAAACATACAAGGCTTACCCCATAAGTTATTCTAGTATACCATTAGCTGATAAAGTCAAGAAAATCATTTTTGAGTCAACGAAAATAAAACTGCTAAAATTAGGGGCACCTGGGTGGCTCTAGTCATTAAGCATCTGACTTCGGCTCAGGTCATGAGCTCATGGTTTGTGAGTTCGAGTCCCATATCGGGTGAACACAAGCCCCACTTAAGATGAACCCCGCTTCTCTCTCTCCATCTCTCTGCCCCTCACTTGCACCCTCTCTCTCCCTCTCAAAAATAATGTTAAAATTAATAAAGATAAAGGCAATACAAATTCAGTGATAACATTAATGAAGTAAGAACATCGTATAAAATGGAGACCATTTAATGACTCATGAGCCTTGAAAATGAAATTCTAGAGGCTCCCGGGTGGTTTAGTCAGTTAAGCGTCCAACTTCGGCTCAGGTCGTGATCTCACAGTTGGTGAGTTCGAGCCCCACATAGGGCAGACTGCTGTCAGCACAGAGCCCAGTTCGGATCTTCTGTACCCCTCTCTCTGCCCCTCCCCTGTGCTCTCATTCTCTCTCTCTCTCAAAAATAAACATGTAGGGGGGGGGAAAAAGAAAGTGAAATTCTATTATTTGGTCTTTGGCAAAAGTAGGCTGTGGCTGGAGAGACCATATGGAGACAGAGGAGAACCCAAGGAGCCCCAGCCATGCGGCTGCCCAGCTGTTCGAGTCTCCCCATCGCAGGTGCCAGGCGCAGGTGCCAGGCGGGCACTGAATAAGCCCTCAGACGCCAGGGCCGCACTCCTGCTGGGTGACAACTGAACTTGAGCCCCCCGAGCACTGCTGACCTGAGCCCAGGCACTTCCCAGAGCCAGGGAAAAAATAATCATAAAATAATGGTTACTGTGAGTGGACTCCCGCAAACAAACCGGGTTGATGGTGTCATCACTGAGTCACGGAGGTATTTCGGGGCAATATTTTCCAGTCACTATAAAAAGGTCTCTGGCCCCACACAATTTGAGGAGCTGCTGAGGAGAGAGAGAAGCTGGTTTCTAAGGACGCTGTCACTTTAAATAGTCCCGCGTTTTGTTTGGCCAGTAAGGGGAGAGCTTTCTAGACCTCTTTTTGTCCCATTCTGTGGATTTCCATCTCTCTTTATTGTTACTATTTTTCCGAAACCTTTTATAGAAAGGACGCAAGCTATACAGCCTGATGAATATTTAACACACACGTATAGCCGGTCAGGAAATGGAAAGAAAATCCTTTCTAAATGAGTATATCTCTGCTTAGTCAGAATTTCTTTTTAATATATGTATGTATTTTTTAAGTTTATTTATTTATTTTGAGAGAGAGCACACACGCACAAGCAGGTGAGGGGCAGAGAGGAGGAGACACAGAATCCCAAGCAGGCTTGCGTCATCAGCACAGAGCCCGATGCAGGACTTGAACTCAGGAGCCCAGAGATCATGACCTGAGCTGACATCAAGAGTTGGACCCTCCACCGACTGAGCCACCCAAGCGCCCCTGCCCAGTTAGAGTTTTTAATGCCGCCTGAGATTCTCTTAGCAGAGAATTTTTTTTTTTTAATTTTATTTTCAGGTAATCTCTACACCCAATGCAGGACTCAGACTCACAACCTTGCGATCAAGCGTCTCCTGCTGCACCGAGTAAGCCAGCCAGGTGCCCCAGTGACAGAATTTGCTGTTGCTCTTCAGCACATGTGGTCACTATGAGGTGAGCCATCAAGTCACTGACCACAGTCTCAAGATGGAGAAGATTCCAGATGTTTCAATAAAATGAAAGAAATGTATCACACCAACAAAAATACCTACCGTCGGAATAGCTAAAACGTGGAAGCAGCCATGTCCATCAGCAGATGAATAGATATCAGCAAAGTGGAATATTAAGCAGCCTTAAAAAAAGGAATGGAATTCTGGGATGCCTGAGTGGCTCAGTCGGTTAAGCATCCGGCTCTTGATTTTGGCTCACGTCATGATCTCAGGGTCGTGGGATCAAGCCTCAAGTCGGGCTCCACGCTAGGCATGGAACCTGCTTGAGACTCTCTCTCCCTTTCTCTCTGCCCCTCCCCCATGCTCTTTGTCTCTTTTTTCTTTTTTTTTTTTTTAATTTATGTTTTATTTATTTCTAGGAGAGAGAGACAGCGTGAGCAGGGGAGGGTCAGAGAGAGAGGGAGACAGAGACTCTGAAACAGGCTCCAGGCTCTGAGCTGGCAGTCAGCACAGAGCCCGACGCGGGGCTCGAACCCACGAACCGCGAGATCATGACCTAAGCGAAAGTCGGACGCTTAACCGACTAAGCCACCCAGGCGCCCCTGTCTCTTCAAATTAAAAAAAAAAAAAGAAAAGGAATTCTGATATCTGCTACAACACAGATGAACCTTGAGAACACTATGCTAAGTGAATAGGTCGATCACAAACCAATGCTGTACGATTATTCCTCTAATATGTGTTATTTAGAGTCGTCAAGATCATAGAGATGGAAAGAACAGTGGTTAGCAGGGCAGGAGGGAACGGGTGGTGGGGAATTACTGTTTTACCAGGTGGAAAGACTTTGGGAGCTGGGTGGCAGCGATGGTAGCACATTAGTGTATTGAACATCACTGAAATGTACACTTAAAAATGGTTATGATATGGGGCGCCTGGGTGGCTCAGTCGGTTAAGCGTCTGACTTCAGCTCGGGTCATGATCTCACGGTTCTAGAGTTCAAGCCCCACGTCAGGCTCTGTGCTGACAGTTGGAGCCTGGAGCCTGCTTCAGATTCTGTGTCTCCCTCTCTCTCTGCCCCTCCCCTACTCACACTCTGTCTCTCTCTCTCCCTCTCTCAAAATAAACATAAAAAATTAAAACAAGAAAGAAAGGATCTGAGGCAGCCCACAAAAACATGTAGCACATTAACATTAAAACATTTTTTTAAATGGTTATGATGGTAATCTTTATGTTGTTTGAATTTTCCCACCAAAAAAAATGGAGAGAAAGAATTAGTCCCATAAACAGGCAACAAATATAAATAAAGTAGATTTCTGAATTAAAAACTAATAATCAACTAGTAATCAGTACTTAAAAACAGCATGGCTTAAAAACAAAAAATCAAGGGTGCCTGGGTGGCTCAGTCGGTTAAGCGTCCAACTCGATTTTGTGAGTTTGAGCCCCGCATCGAACTGCGGTCAGTGCAGACCCTGCTTGGAATTCTCCCTCTCTCTCTCTCTTTCTCTCTGCCCTTTCCTGGCTTGTGCTATCTCTGTTTCTCTCAACATAAGTCAATAAACTTAAAAAAAAAATCAAAGAAACCAAAAAAAACACGCTGTTCCTGAATTACATGTACTAGGCTCAAAGGAGATAAAAATACGTTTCATAAGCAAGAAGTGGATAGTCAGGATTCGAACCCCGATTGGTCTGTGTCTGCAGTCAAGGCGCCCATTGTTTCTTATCAGGGGCTCTTTTGGCTTTTGGAGCAGGACAGTTCTTTGCGGAAGGGACCCATTCCACACAGTGTAGGTCGCTGAGCGCTGTCCCATTTAGCTAGAGCTGCGTAAGAGACGACTCAAAACCTAGTGACCTAAAATAACCTTTCTTTGGTTGTTTCACGGCTCTGGGGGTGGCTGGGCTCAGCTAAGCTGATCTTAGGGGCTCACGTGCAAGGCCATCTAACAGTGGCTGGGGTTGGGTCATCAGAAGGCTTATTCGCCCCTGTGTCTAGCCCCTGGGATGAGACTCAAACAGCCGGGGCTCCCCGGACTTTTCTCTGCCTGAATTCATGGGGTCTCCCCAGTGGGGTGACCCCAGGGCAAGCCAGACTTACGCGGTGACTCGGGCAGTGGTGCGCTGGAGCTGGTGTGCCCGGCTTACGAGAGCAGACTGTGGGCACCTCTCCAACCCCGCAGTTTGGGGACTTCATGTTAGTAGCTTGCAGTGAGCAGCAGCAGGTGTTTTTACACAGACATCAGCAAGTGCTATGAACCCAGACTCTTTTTCTCCTCGCCATGAACCATTTAGCAGCACACCACTGGACTCAGGGCTCCTGTCCCAAGAAAGCCAGGCAGTGGCTGTATCTTCTTTTACGACCCAGCCTTGCAAATCTCTTAACAGTGTCGCGTCTGCGGTGCTCTGAAAGTTGAAGCAGTCACAAAGGTCTGCCCTTGTCAAGGGGAGGGGTGTGGACTCTTAATGGAAGGGCGTCAAGCCCTAGAAAAGCCTGTGACAAAGGAGACGTTATTATATTATGGATGGAAACTGCCTGCCAGTAGCATCCCCTAGTCACCGCCCCAGTCAGCCAGTCCGTAAAGTCACGACACCCCTCCCCCCAATGCACAGAGTCCCAAACCCTCAGACAGCGGGGGATTGTCGTGCCTTCCACGTCCCATGCTGACTCAGCCAGTAGTTGGCATTCAGCTGGGTGGGCATTATGGCCATAAGGCTCCCTGTGGCCCCCAACAGAGTCCCAAACAAGGAATGTGTTTTGTTTTTCGTTTTTAAATGTTAATTTTATTTTTGAGAGAGAGAGAGCATGTGCGTGTGGGGGAGGGGCAGAGAGAGAGGGAGATGCCTAATCCGAAGCAGGCTTCAGGCTCTGAGCTGTCAGCACAGAGCCTGACACAGGCCTCGAACCCACAAACCGTGAGATCATGACCTGAGCAGAAGTGGGACGCTTAACCGACTGAGCCACGCAGGCACTCCCCAAACAAGCATTTTGCATACTCAGGGCTCATAAGGTACATCCGTTGAAGGCCGTTGCTCCTTGGTGAGATCTGCCTGGACTCATTTTGTCATGAGACCACGCCGGCTCCAGAGACCCCTTGCTTGCCAGCGTCCAGCACATTCTTTTTCTGTTTTGTTTTTGTTTTTGTTTTTTTGGTTTTCGTTTTTTGTTTTTTTTACCGCTACATTCTTGAGAACTAAGCTAGGAAACCACACTCCGGTGAGTTTCACATCCATGCCAGGCAAATGGGTACACTTGCTATTAAATTGTTGCTAAATATCAACGCCACTAAGAACCACTTGGGGAAAAGCACGCCTCGTCTCTTGAAACCTGTCTTATAACCAATCACTGAGTCAGGGTGCAGGGGGTGTTAGGACCCATGTGGGTGGATCCTAGCCTGATACCGGCTTCTTTCTTAACAAAACCTTAATCAACTGATTTCAAAATAATAACAGCTGTCATGAGTTGAGCACCTCCAGACATCAGACGACATAACGACATAATGGGCATTAGACTGTTGAAGCCTGTTAACCCAGGGCAACCTCCCGTGATCGTTCAGCCCATTAAACAAGATGATGGGATTCAGTGAGACGACCCAGCTTAAAGGCTCAGCGCAGTGGCTTAATAAGGGCCCAATAAATGTCACCAGATGAAAGAATCGTAGCTCAACGGCTATCCGTCATTCTTTTATGATGGATAATAATAATAGCAACTAACATAATTTGGTGTTCAATATTAATTTAATATCACCCTTTTATCTGAGATATCAGCGGTTTTTCTTAAGTGCTTTGCAAATATTAACCCAGTTCATCTTTACAACAACCCTGTTAACATCCTCATTCTCAGAGAAGGAAATGGCACTAACAGCTTGAGCGATGTGCCCTTGATCATATAACGAGCTAGAGGCAGAGCCAGAACTTGAACCCAGGCTGGCCAGCATCCAGCCACAAGGTGCTGATCGCTGGGCAACTCTGCCCCAATGGGGAAAATGAAATGAGCTTCTCACTAGGTCTGGAGCCCAGTCACTGAGTTCTTGCTAAGTAAAGGTGTTTCACCTTGCCATGCCTCAGTTTCCTCATCTGTGGAGTGGGTTTCTGATGTGATGACCCATTCGTTCATTCAATGAACATCTCTTCATTGAACACCTACTGTGTGTCCGGCACTGGTGTGGACAGTGTGGTGTGTAGTATACAGAAGAAACAACCCTTCCTCGTGGTGATTACAATGCGGTTAGGGAGACAGGCAGTAAAGAAGTTATTAAGTAAATTATATACACTTATGTGTGTGGTGCGTTAAGAGGTGGTAAGAGGGGCGCCTGGGTGGCTCAGTCGGTTAAGTGTCGACTTCAGCTCAGATCATGATCTTGTGCTCCATGAGTTCGAGCCCTGCTTCTGGTTCTGTGCTCATAGCTCGGAGCCTGGATGCTGCTTCGGATTCTGTGTCTCCCTCTTTCCTCTGCTCCTCCCCCACTCGCACTGTGTCTCTGTCTCTCAAAAGTAAATAAACATTAAAAAAAAAAAAGAGGTGCTAAGAGCTTTAGAGAAATAGAAAGTAAGGAAAAGCGAAGGGGGAGTCGGTGGTGGTCAGGAGGCCCTGAAATTGTAAATAAGGGGCCCTTCTCATGGAGACGTTGACATCTGAGCCAAGACTTGAAGTATGGAGGTGAGCATAGAAATTCTCTGGATCCAGGGGGCAGGACCCTGAGGCGTGGGGGCTGGTGTAGCTGGGCAGTGGGGGTGAGGGCGAGATGGAGGCAAGGAGGTGAAGGCGGCAGACAGTGTGAGAGCCTGTAGGCCACAGTGAGGACTCTGCCTTTATTCTGAGTGAGGTGGAGCCCGAGGGGGGGTTCCGAGCAGGACAGGGACAGGACCTGGCTCAGGTGCTTGCCCCGACCCGGCGACTAGTATGGAACAGACAACTGGGGAAAGAAGCAGAGAGACAGTGATGAGCCAGGTGGGAAGTGAATAAATGGACAAGATCCCCAAGGGACTGAGTGGTGATGGAGAATACGGGAAGTTCAAATACCAATCCCTGACATGGCCAGATCAGAGGGAGGATGGACAGTCAAGGGGACTCAGAGCCACCGGGAGGGGTCCAGAGGTTGTGGTGGCTTGGGGCCAAGTGAAGAGGGACTAACCTTCCGTGTCAGGTGCTGCGAACAGGTCAAGCAAGGTGAGGACTGAACCCTGACTTGGATTTAGCACCAAGGGGGTCACTGGTGACCTTGAAATTTCAGGGGCGCAAAGCCTGATTAGATAAGATTTAAGAGGGAACAGAAGTAGAAAATATGGAGGCAGAGACTGGAGACAGCTTTTTTGAGAAGTTTTACCATAAAGAGGAGCAAAGAGGGGCGCCTAGGTGGCTCAGTCGGTTCGGCATCCGACTTTGGCTCAGGTAATGATCTCACCGTTTCTGGGTTGGAGACCCGCATCGGGCTCTGTGCTGACGGCTCAGAGTCTGGAGCCTGCTTTGGATTCTGTGTCTCCCTCCCTCTCTGCCCCTTCTCTGCTCATGCTCTGTCCGTCTCTCTCTCAAAAATAAACCAACATTTAAAAATTTTTTTAAAAAAGGAGCAAAGAAATGGGGGCAGAGCTGGAAGGGAAGGTGAAGTCAAGAGAGGGTTTGTTTTCAGATGAGAGGGATGACTGTGTGGACTGCTGAGAATGATCTGGTTTGGAGGGGAGCCCAAGGCACCGCAGAGAGTGGGGAGAACTTGACACGGAGTCCTGGAGTGAACGGAGAGGTGAGAGCAGCCCACACACGGGCATGACATTTGCAGGGCTTGCAGGGCCGTCACAGGGGAAGGCACAGAAGCCACGGGGCAGGTAGGTGGTAGACAGGGTGGTGGGTACCTGTGAAAGTTCACTTCTCATCGCTTGTGTTTTTTTCTGCAAAATAAGAAGCCAGGGGAAAGTGAAGAGGTGGAAGGTGATAAGCTAGGCTAGCGCCTGGGAGAAGGCGTGAAATAGTTACATATAGACAGGAGGGGATAAGAGAAATGTTCTCTAGGGGCGCCTGGGTGGCTTAGTCGGTTAAGCGTCTGACTTTCGCTTGGGTCATGATCTTGCAGTTCGTGGGTTCGAGCCCCGCGTCGGGCTCTGTGCTGACTGCCAGCTCAGAGCCTGGAGCCTGTTTCAGTCTGTGACTCCCTCTCTCTCTGACCCTCCCCTGCTCATGCTGTCTATCTCTCTCTCCTAGAAATAAATTAAAAAAAAAAAAAAAGAGAGAACTGTTCTCTAGCTGCTGGCTGCCCGGCCAGGGCAACGGCAACATTCAGAAGCGGGTGAGGGTGAAGTTCACAAACTTGACGTGAGACCGGCCAGTGGAGTTGTGTGTTCTTCGGCCACCTTAAACTGGGTAGGCAGAGGGTGGATTGAAGCAAGGGCACATGTTGGAGGGAGCCGGAGGCCAGGATGTATGCAAAGAATGTTTTTAACCGGTATTTAAGCAGTTTAAGCTGGATTAGGAAGTCATGAGGACCTGAGGGGTGAGGGGCGGTGAAAAGGAGATAGACACAAAGCACGGGGGAATCACAGTGGGCTGGAAGGATTGTGGGGATCTGCGGCACTGGAAAGAAAGAGCTGGAGAGAGAAAGGGTGATGGGTGGCGAGCGAGCTCCCCGAGACTGAGATTCTGAAGAGTCTGTGATTATTGAGACCAGGTCTAGGGGTGGCCATAGAAGGGAGGGGCCGAGAGGAGAGCAAGTCAGGGAACAGTGAGGCCAGTGGCCTAAGGATCAGCTACTTGGGTGTGGAAATCACCGGGAATGTTGACGAGAGCAGCTTGAGTGGCAGTGAGCCTGGAGCTAAAATCACGCAGCCGGTAGCCACCTGGGTCAGCACATGATGCACAAGGCGGTCTAGGGAACCATTTAGTCTGATGACACAGGAATCATACATGGGGACATAGAGAGTTTGGGGGGAGGGTGGAAGAACGATCTGGAAGCAGCACCAAGAGGCAAGATTTACCCACTTGGAAGGGCCACAGGGGAGCTGGGTTTTGGTTTGGAGCTAGGTGACAAGAATGTTCGGTGAAGAGATGGAGGAAATAGATTTTGCTAAAGACAGTTCAGAAGTTCCGAAGGCCCAAGGGGTTGGAGCAGGGTGGGCGATGGGGCGGATAGAGATGGTTTCCTCCTCGGTGGGTTTTTCTGTGTGTTCATGGTCATACATGTAAACTGATTGCATCGGCCAGATATGGAAGCCGTGGTTAGGAGTCGTGGGGGTCATGGTCAGGTCAGGGGTCTTTTGCTGGAGGGGGAAAGGTGAGAAGCCGATCGCGCCCAGAGCCAATGGTCAGGAAATAGGTGCCCGGTGTTCACGGCCCTAGCAGGCCCCCTGGTCCTCCACTGGAGCTGCTGGGGTCATGGTCAAGTTGCAGAGACCTTGCGTCCCGGGAGAGATGAAGGGAGGCCAAACTGCCCTGACCTGCTGACCCCTCTCAACCCGCAGGACTCCAGCGGCCTGAGATGGGCGCCCGACCTTCGCGGCGGCGGCTGCCCGCGGACCAGCCCATAGCCTTGGACGCGCTGCCCCCGGAGCTGCTCGTGCAGGTGCTGAGCCACGTGCCGCCGCGCGCATTAGTGACGCGCTGCCGCGCAGTGTGCCGCGCCTGGCGCGACGTGGTGGACGGGCCCACCGTGTGGCTGCTGCAGCTAGCCCGGGACCGCAGCGCCGAGGGCCGCGCACTCTACGCGGTGGCGCAGCGTTGCCCGCCCAACGGCGAGGACGAGGAGTTCCCGCTCTGCGCACTGGCGCGCTACTGCCTGCGCTCACCCCTCGGCCGCAACCTCATCTTCAACTCCTGCGGAGAGCGTGCGTGCCGGGGGCGGGGCCAGGGGCGGGACCGGGGAGACCCAGGGAGGGGGCGGGGCCAGGCTGAGTGGGCGTGGTCGGATGTCTGAGAAGGGGCGGGGCCAGGTCAGGCAGCCAGGGGGCGTGGCCGAGGGGAGAGGAGACTGGGAAAACTGGTCAGGGTGGGCTGGGAAAGAGACGGACTGGGAGGGAGGGTTAGGGTTATCAGTGAAGGAAGATGAATTGGATGGGCGAGAAAGAGCTGGAGGAGCCAAGAGTCGGGCCCTGGCAGGACTGACACGTGCTTGGACTGTAGACACAGTGGGCGGAGCTAATGGGGGAGGAGCCGGGGAGGGCTGGGAAAAGCCAATTGGGTGCTGGCGGGGGCGGAGCTTGTATAGAAATATGAAGCCGCACTGAGAGCCGGTGGGGAAGAGGAACTGAGCGAGAGGGCGGGCCCAAGGCAGGGGGACCCAGGAGGCTGCTGTAGGAGGCGATGGGGTCTTGATGGCAAGAGCCGGGGCTCAGAGAGAAGCCCAAGTGGTTAATGAAGTAGATGAAGGAAGACAGAACTGGGGGCGGGGCCGAGTGGGGCTGAGGATGAGCTGAGCGGAAGGACAGGGCTTAACGACGCAGTGATGGGGCGGGACCAGGAATGCTGGCGGCTGGGAGGCGGGGCCAGAGTTGAAACCGGGGGCGGAGCGCTGGAGGGAGGAGTCGGTGGGCGGGGCAAGCTGGGCCGTGGCGGGCCTTCCGCTGGGCCAGCTGCAGGTGGATTCCTGGTCTTCAACCCTGTTGTATCCCACAGAGGGCTTCCGAGGCTGGGAGGTGGAGCACGGCGGAAATGGCTGGGCCGTGGAAAAGAACCTAACGCTGGTGCCGGGGGCTCCTTCCCAGACCTGCTTCGTGACTTCTTTCCAGTGAGTGGCCCTTGATCCCTGGGGCAAGGGCCCCTGAGTTGGGAGGGGGACCCTACCTTCACTCTCTCCTTCCCTTATTGATTTATTCAGTCAGATATTTGTTGAGAGCCTGCCAGTTCCAGCCTTGTTTTATATACCAGAGAGATACCAGGAAAGTTCAGAAATGGGGTGGGGGAGACATTAAACACATAAGCAGTGAAATAATAATGACAACAAGACGACAAACATTTAGAGGACTTACTCCATGCCCAATGCTTTACATAGAACTCTTTGAATCCTGGCAACAACCTGTGACATCGAGAGTTTTATCATCTCCACTTTATAATAGGAAACAGGCACAAAGCATAGCCAACATCTAGTAAATGGTGGAGCTGAGATGTGAACTCAGGTTCACCTGGCTCCAGAGCCTCTGATTGTGATAAATTCTATGGAGACATCAAACCGTTGACTGATTGGTTGATTCTCTCTATTCTCATACCTCTTACCCATTTTCCTTGTTCCCTCTCCCATAGTCAACCGTTCTCATGTGGCATCATCCCACTTGCTAGTACTTGCCAGTAGATTAGGCATGAAGTGATGTCTCACTGATGTTTTAATTTGCATGTTTTGATTTACTAATAATTAAGCATCTCTCCATGTGCTTCTTAGCCTTTTGGAGTCCCTCTTTTGGAAAGTGCCTATTCATCTTTTCCATTAGGGTTGATGTCTTATTCTTTTTATACAAGAATTCCTTGTGTATTTTAGCCCCTTGTCCATCCTGGCCATTGTGGAAATCTCCCACTCTGCCATCTGTATCGACTGTGTCCATGGTGTTCTATGTTGTCAGTTTCTTTTTTTTTTTTTTTAATGTTTTATTTCTGAGAGAGGGAAAGAGACAGTGTGAGCAGGGAAGGGTCAGAGAGAGAGGGAGACACAGAATACGAAAGAGGCTTCAGGCTCTAAGCTGGCTGTCAGCACAGAGCCCAACGCAGGGCTCGAACCCACGAACCCATGAGATCATGACCTGAGCCAAAGTCGGACGCTTAACCGACTGAGCCACCCAGGCGCCCCTGTTGTCAGTTTCATGTATCAAATCTATCGCCTTTTTGTTTTAGAACCTGTTTTTGAAATTTTGTGTAAAAAACCATTCCCTACCCAACAGTATCTTCCACTACACTATTTCTATTATGACGGCGTATTCAAATTAGGGGAGGACTGTTTACAAAGGGGTAGGCAGACCACAAGGGATAGTGCATGAACCTCAGGCTTGTAACAGTGAGGGGACGGATCATCGCCAGCCCTGGGCCTGACAAGGGAAAGGGGAGGACGCAGCTCCTGAACCTGAGACAGGAAAGGGTATGCGGAGAGGGCCCTGTAGAGCTGTGCCCTTTCATAGAGAGACCTAGCAGTCCCAAGGTGATCCACTGGGAGGGAACCAGGAGGCTAAATAACCTCATTTTACTCTCCTCTCTCCTTTCCCTCTCCAGCTAGAGCTTCCTATTGGCTGACCCAACAGGAAGGGGAGACCGGTCCATACAGGCAATACACCCTTAGACCCCGGGCTTCCGCACTTTAGGAAGCTCCAGAATTCCCTGTTCAATGTGAGCCTCCATTTGTACTCCTGTTCCAGTCCCCACAAATATTAGGGACATAATAAGCCTGTATCCGGAGCCTAGAGGCTGGTGGTAAATGGTGGAGGGGGTGTGAGAGGCCAGTGGCAATGCCCAACCCATCATACATCTTGTCTGGTAGAGCACACCCCAAGGGAGGCTTCTTGGAGGAGGTGATTTCTGGCCTGTGACTTCCTGCCTCATCCCTACACCATCTCCCCTTTCCAGATGGTGCTTCAAGAGGCAGCTTGTGGACTTGGTGATGGAGGGGGTGTGGCAGGAGCTGCTGGACAGCGCCCAGATCGAGATCTGTGTGGCCGACTGGTGAGGAAAGAATGGCAGCCTGCCCCAGGCATCGCCCGTGGTGGCAGCAGTGGTGCAGAAGGGGCTCCCCTGGGCCCCCATCGACCCCCTGGGCTGGCCACTGCTGCTGTGCTCCCGTAGCGGGGCTGAGGGGGGTGTGATGCTCTCACAGTTGCAGAGGCAGGGAGGGGCAGAGCTTTGATGAGCCCAGAGCCCCCGCTCTGCACTCTTCCCTGTCGTCCTTCAGCAGGCCCCAGGGTTGTTGACATGGGGGCGATTGGCTAGCACCCCATCCCACTCACTCCACCATCATCGCCCACACTCAGCATGGACCCTGAGGGCTTGTGGACACCCAAGGCCTCAGGAAGGTTTGGAGCACTGTACCCTGAGTACTGAGACTCGGGGGGGCGGTGCAGACTTGGGACGGGAGCACTGATTCCAGAGCACTCGGGCTCTTCCTTCAAGCTCTCAGTCCTCCATCAAAGTATGGTTTCTTCCCTGGGGCTCTGGCTCCTCCCCCAGAAATACACAGGCTCCTCCTCCCTGAGGCTGTGGTTCCTCGAAGACACCACACTCCTCCCCCTCCATACACACACACACACACACAGACACACACACACACACACACACACACATCCATACATCCATCCAACACAAAGCCTGGAAAATCCACCCCAGGGGCACCCAGGCTCCTCCCCACAAATTCCCAGGCCCTGACCTCTCCATGTATAGTGTGAGTGCATGCAACCCTCCCTCAAGTGCAGGGAGGCTTAGTCCTCAGCCTCCCTCTCCCCACCCCAGAGGCTGGGTGGGTGGCGGGGGCATCAAGGCTCACCACCACCTGGCAGGTGGGGTGCCCGAGAGAACTGTGGCTGCATCTACCGGCTCCGGGTCCGCCTCCTGGACGTGTATGAAAATGAAGTGGTCAAGTTCTCGGCCTCCCCCAACCCGGTCCTTCAGTGGACTGAGAGAGGCTGCCGACAGGTGGGTCCAGACTGCCTCCCAGACCACCCCTGACCTGCTCCAAGACACACCCTGCCTCTCCCCTGCTCGATCCCCTTCTCCACTCTTATCACGTCTGCCTATCTGTAACAATAACCGCTAACAATGCCTGAGGCCTTGTCCCAGGCCCTCTTCCAGATTCGCCTACTAATTCATTCCCTTACCACAACAGCCTCTGGTTCAACATATGCGCTTATTTAGCACCTAATGTGTGCTGGGCACTGCTCCAGGTGCTTGGGGTGCAGTGGGAAACCAAAACCCTTGTTCTATCCCCTTTCAAGAGTTGAGAAAACCGAGGCATATGGAAGGTTGAGTGACTGGCCCTGAGATCCACACCCAGCCTGGCTCCCAAGCCGGTGCTGGCAGTCACTTTACCCATCATCAAAGTAACCTTTGAGGTGGCCTTCTGGTTTCCTCTCCTGATCTCCTCCTCCCTGTCCCCCTCCTCACCCAGCACACGCCCAGACAGATCCCATAAACAAGTGAGTCAGATCACAAGCCTCCCCTGCTTGTAACCCTTCCGTGGCTACATCTCAGAGGAAAAGCCAAAGTTCCATCACACACCCACCTATAAGATGCAGTATGGACCCACGCTACAACATGGGCGGACCGGGCAATGTGATGCTAAGTGAAAGAAGCCAGGCACAAAAGGCCACATATTGTAGGAGTGCATTTATGTGAAATGCCCAGAAGCAAATCCCTCTAGAGAAAAAGCAGACTGACCGGAGGTTGCGGAGGCTAGAGGGAGGGAGGGATTGGAAGTGACAGCTAATGGATATGAGGCTTCTTTCTGGGCTAATGGAAACATTCCAGAATTAGATAGTGGTGATTGTTGCATAACATTTTGAATATAGGTTTAAAAAAAACCACTAACATGTACAGTTTAAACGGCCCATTTTGCAAGGCGAATATGATCTCAAAAAAAATTTCTTTTTGCCAAGGATAAAAGCCAGAAGCCAAAGTCCTTCTGTGGCCCACAAGACCCCACATGATCTGCCCCTTACCTCCATGACTCTGTCTCCTGGTCTCTCATTCTGCTCCAGATACACTTCTGCCTCAGGGCCTTTGCACTGACTGCTCCTCTGTTCCAAACACTCTTGTTTTTGACCTAATCCATTCACATGGCTCTCTCCCCTCCTTCAGGTTTCAGCTTAGTGATGCCCTTGCTCACTCACTTTACAACCCCACCCTCCTGAATAATTCCCTCTGTCCCTTATCCCCAGCTGTCTTCAGGGTCTGAGTCCCCTACTAGACTGTCCCTTTCACCAGGACAGGGCCTTTTTGTTCTTCGCTGCTGTAGCCCCAGCGCCTAGAGTAGGGCCTGGTACCTACTTTGATTACTTGGTCCTTGGAGCCGGGGGGGTGGGGGGGTGGAGGTGGAGGAAGAGAAGGGCCCCACATCTCCTCACCCTCTCGCTCTCCTTCCCCATACAGGTGTCTCATGTCTTCACCAACTTTGGCAAGGGCATCCGCTATGTGTCTTTTGAGCAGTATGGGAGGGACACGCGTTCCTGGGTGGGGCACTATGGCGCCCTCGTGACCCACTCCAGTGTGAGGGTCAGGGTCCGCCTGTCCTAGCTGACCAGCCTGAGCCAGCCTTCCAGAATGTACTGCCATCTGCCAGACATCAGCATCAGTCAAAGGCAGCTTCGCAGCCGGGAGCCGGATGCCTGTGGACAGTGGGAGTCCCCCGTGGCCCATTCTGGCACGCTGCCAGTGAGCCCTGCTTGCTGCTGCTTCAGCATGGTGGGCCACGTGCTGTGCAAGACACCAGGGACCCGGGGCACTTGGGTGGCTCAGTAGGTTGAGTGACTCTTGATCTCAGCTCAGGACATGATCTCCTGGTTCATGAGATTGAGCCCTGCGTCAGGTTCCACGCTCACAGTGCAGAGCCGGCTTGGCATTCTCTTCCCCTCTCTTCCCCCCACCCCCTACGCTCTCTCTCTCTCAAAATAGATAAAATAAAAAAGAAATAAACCAGGGATCCAACCAAGCTGCTCACAGCTTCCTGGGGTAGGGGGTGGGGAGTCAAAGGGTAACTTAGAGATGTTTCCTTTGTTTGCAAAGGAGTTGCTTACACGTGTGGACTCCAGTTGGTAGCCAGGGTCAAAACACAGGCCAAACCAGGATTTCTAGTCGTAAGGAAAGCCACCAACCCTGGGAAAGGGACACCAGTCAGCATGTTTCTAGAGCAAGATGATCGCTGATAGGGAGTCCAGACCAGGGCGGTCTGTCCTTGTGACCCACAGGGACATCAAAGGGAACCCTTTCTGTAGTTCGGGGGAGGCTCTGGGGCCCTGGGCAACCACCGCGGGCCCCACCCATCAGCACCTGGCCCTTTGGGCCAGGCTGGTGCTGCTGCTTTCAGAATTCCTGAGTCCCTGCCATCCCTGATCCTGCTTCCTCCCCTCCTGCTGGGCAAAGACTCCCGGGAAGGAAAGCCCTCCTGCCACCTCCCCCTCCCCGGCTGGGCACAGCCAACAAACTGGCTCAATAAAATTGGTGCTAAATGTAAAGTGATGGCAGATTACTGTCTGTAGCCCGTGCCTTGTCCGCGCCCAGCCCTGATCTAAGAGGCCTTGTGGGACATTTCCAGCCAGGAGGACTTCAAGAGCTGTGCTAAGCTCCATGCAGGAAGCAGCCCGCGGGCGCTGTTCCTTAGTCCAGGAGGAAACAGGCTCAGAGCTTCAATGACCTGCCCAAGGTCACCTGGCCACGCCTTCCACAGAGCCCAAGGAGAGGCGGACAGCTCCTAAATCTTCAAATGTAACCCAATCCAGACAAGGTGAGGTCAGTACCACTCTCGGTGCCATTTCCTGAAGGAGGAAACTGAGGCCCAGAGCGGGGAACAGGTATACCCGAGGTCACAGAACAAAGAGGGAGAGTCAAGATTTGGATCCAGGTGTGTGTTGAGTTCAACAATAACCCAAAAGAGCGGCTCCCACGCAGGCAGCTCTGATCTTTTCCGTGGCCCCTTCCACAGGTGAGGACGCTTGAGGGCCACGCTCCTTGCCCAGATCCTGGGCCTGTAGGGAAGGGACCCACAGGGACCCAGCAACTTAGAATAGAATAGCTTGTTACCCACTTAGAGCATTGAATTTATACCAAAAAGGGGGATATGTGAGTGGAGCTATTTTCTGGACGAAAGCGAGGCCCATGGGGGATGTCAGTGGCTAATACCACGCAGAGGGTAGGGGCGTCTGGGTGGCTCAGTCGGTTAAGCAACTGACTTTGGCTCAGGTCATGATCTCAGTTTGTGGGTTTGTGCTCCGTGTCAGACTCGGCGCTGACAGCTCGAAGCCTGGAGCCTCCTTCAGATCCTGTGTCCTCCCTCTCTCTCTGCCCCTCCCCTGCTCGTTCTCTGTCTCTCAAAAATAAACATTAAAAAAAAAAAACACGCAGAGGGTAAATACTGTGCACGAGGGTTCACGTCACAACCTTGGGGCTGGGGGCGTCTGTTGTTTATTATGACTCCTTCCCAGCAGATGGCGGTACAGAGCCAGGGCCTTATCCCAACAGAAGAGGGCCCTGGAGCCAATGCTCCGTGTGGCCAGAGGGTGTGGCCTTTTACTAATTCACACCCAGAACCCCCGCGGGCAAGCAGCGTTCCCGTCGGAAGAGGCGAAGTCAGGATCTGAACCCAGGCCCAGGTGCTTCCAGAGCGGGGGTAGCTTCCCAAGGCCACCGCAGGCACCCAGAGAGGAAAACGCCCGATCTGGGTGAAACCCCAGACCCCTGGGCGGTCACTTCTTCTTCTGCACGTGGGCACAGTCGTACTTGCCGCGCACGACCGTGAGCTTGACGCCGGGCAGGTCCTGGGTGCGGCCGCCCTCCACCAGCACGACGTGGTGCTCCTGCAGGTTGTGGCCCTCTCCAGGGATGAAGCACACGGCCTCGCGGCCGGTGCTGAGCCGCACGCGGCAGCACTTGCGGTTGGCCGAGTTGGGTTTCTTGGGCTTCCGGATGAAGGTGCGCAGAACCACTCCCTTGAGCTGCGGCCGCCCCTCCGTGGGGCCCAGGGGCGTAGGCGGCCGCTTGGGAAGACCCCGGCGGTGCATCTGGTTCAGGGTGGCCATGGGGCGGGTGGCCCAGAGCCGGGGGGTCAGGGCTAGGCCTGGGGACACACAATGGGGAGGGCACAGGGCGGGGGTGGGAGGGCGGTTATCATCCCAATGATCCCAATTAACGGCTAAGACTTCTAGGCACCGTTGCGAGCCCTTTTCTAAGGATGGAGTTGTTTCCCTTTGGAGGTGGTTGCTGATAATAGCAATACAGTCACCGATCGGCCACCATAGGTCGGGCTCTAATTTATTTTTAAAAATTTTTAATGTTTATTTTTGAGAGAGAGAAAAAATGAGAGAGCAGGGGAGGGGCGGAGAGAGAAGGAGACACAGAAGCCCAAGCAGGCTCTAGGCTCTGAGCTGTCAGCACGAGCCAACGTGGGGCTCAAACTCAGGAGCAGTGAGCTCATGACCTGAGCAGAAATCAGATGCTTAACCCACTGAACCACCCAGGCGCCCCGGTCAGGTTCTATTTTAAACGTTTAACGTGAATTGACTCATTTGATTCACAAGGAAGATGCTGACATTTAATGCTGTTTACAAATAGTAATAAACACAAACAGATTCAGGGGCGCCTGGGTGGCTCCGGTGGTTGTGCGGCCAACTTCAGCCTCAGGTCATGATCTCGTGGGTTTGTGGGTTCGAGCCCTGGGTCCAGCTCTGGAACCCAGAGCCTGCTTCAGATTTTGTGTCTCCCTCTCTCTCTCTCTCTGCCTTTCCCCTGCTCGTGCTCTGTCTCTCTCTCAAAAATAAATTAACATTTTAAAAAATTGTATTTTTAAAAAGCAAACAGATTCACACCATGTCGTGTACTGTTCTATGCACGGTACCTATATTAACTCATGTCGTCTCCACAGCAACCCAATGGGGTGTTTCTGGGAGGTGTCCCCCTCCTCCCTGTGACGCCCATTTCACACCCAAGTTTTGTGCCCCCTCCACATCCAGGGCAGGCCCTGGCCCACATCTCTGTCTCATGTTACAGCAGAATCCTCGAAGGGGATGAGACGTTCCTAGAAGTCTCTTCCCAGCCGTGTGCCCTTGAGCAAGAACTCTGCCCCTCAGTGACTCAGTGGCCTCACTGTATCACAAACACCATAATCACGTCTCCCTCTTGAGCACGGTGTGTGAGAGGCCACCAGGAGATGCGTGTCAGGCTAACCCAGATTTCTCAGGCAGGGTGTCAGCCTGTCCAGTGCTCCAGGGGGAGTGGCAACCAAAAAGTGCTTCATGGGAGATAGCAGAGTGAACAAGTGAGTGAAAGAGGGCATGGCCATGGGAGGCACTGGATATCAAAAAGTACAAGAAGTGGAACCAGTAAGTACAACAAATAAAGCGCCCTTCTCTGTGCCTGGCGCATACTAGGATCTTAAAAAATATCCACTTGGAAGAAGAAATATGCAATCTACGTATTCAATGTGATCCCTGTCAAAATAACACCAGCATTCTTCACAGAGCTAGAACAATCTTAAAATTTGTTGTTGTTTTTTTAATTTGTGTTAAATTAGAAAAGAGAAGAGACACGGTACGAGCAGGGGAGGGGCCGAGAGAGAGGGAGACACAGAATCTGAAGCTGTCAGCACAGAGCTCCACGCGGGGCTTGAACTCAGAAGGGTGACATCATGACCTGAGCTGAAGTCAGATGTTAAACCGACTGAGCCACCCAGGTGCCCCAAACAATCTTATAATTTGTATGGAACCACAAAAGACCCCGAATAGCCAAAGTTGCGTGGAAAAAGAAAGCCGAAGCAGGAGGCATCACAATTCTGGATTTCAAGCTGTATTACAAAGCTGTAGTCATCAGACAGTATGGTACTGGCACAGAAACACACACTCAGATCAGTGGAACAGAATAGAGAACCCAGAAATGGACCCACAAATATATGGCCAACTAGTCTTTGACAAAGCAGGAAAGAATATCCAATGGAATAAAGTCTCTTCAGCAAATGGTGTTGGGAAAACTGGACAGAGACATGCAGAAGAATGACCCTGGACCACTTTCTTACACCACACACAAAAATAAACTCAAAATGGATGAAAGACCTAAAGGTAAGACAGGAAGCCATCAAAATCCTAGAGGAGAAAGCAGGCAACAACCTCTTTGTCCCTGGCCACAGCAACTGCTTACTCAACATGTCTCCAGTGACAGGGGAAACATAAGCCAAAAAAATAAAGTATTTGGACCTCATCAAGATAAAAAGCTTCTGCACAGCAAAGGAAACAGTCAGCAAAACTAAAAGGCAACCGACAGAATGGGAGAAGATATTTGCAAATGACACATCAGGGTTAGTATCCAAAATCTATAAAGAACTTATCAAACACCTAAAAGACAATCCCGTGAAGAAATGGGCAAAAGACATAGACACCTTTCCAAAGACATCCAGATGGCCAACAGACACATGAAAAGATGCTCAACATCACTCATCATCAGGGCACAAATGCTGATTTAAAGGGGCACATGCACCCCAATGTTTATGGCAGCACTATCGACAATTGCCAAAGTACGGAAAGAGCCCAAATGTCCATCGACTGATAAATGGATAAAGAAGGGGCACCTGGATAGCTCAGTTGGTTAAGGGTCTAACTTCAGCTCAGGTCATGATCTCTTGGTTTGTGAGTTTGAGTCCCATGTCAGGCTCTGTGCTGACAGCTCAGAGCCTGGAGCCTGGTTCTGATTGTGTCTCCCTCTCTCTCTACCCCTCCCCTGCTCATGCCCTCTCAAAAATAAACATTAAAAATTTTTTTTTAAAGTGGTGTGTGGGGCGCCTGGGTGGCTTAGTCGGTTAAACGTCCGACTTTCGCTTAGGTCATGATCTCGCGGTTCGTGGGTTCGAGCCCCGCGTCGGGCTCTGTGCTGACTGCCAGCTCAGAGCCTGGAGCCTGTTTCAGTCTGTGACTCCCTCTCTCTCTGACCCTCTCCTGTTCACGCTGTCTCTCTCTCTCCTATAAATAAATAAAAATATTTAAAAAAAAAATAAAAGTGGTGTGTATGTGCATATATATATGTACACATATGTACACACAAAGGACTACTACTCAGCCATGAAAAAGAATGAAATCTTGCATTTGCAACAATATGAATGGAACTCGAGTGTATTATACTAAGCAAAATAAGTCAGAGAAAAACAACTATCGTATGATTTCATTCATATGTGGAATTTAAGAAACAAAACAGATGAACATAGAGAAAGAGAAGTAAAACTAAGATAAAAACAAAGGAAGACAAACTATAAGAGACTCTTAAACACAGAGAACTCAGGGATGCTGGAGGGGGTGGAGGGTGGAGGGATGGGCTACATGGGCAAGGGGCAGTAAGGAGGGCACTTTTTGGGATGAGCACTGGGTGTTCTATGTAAGAAGTCACTAAGCTCTACTCTTGAAATCCTTATTACACTACATATTAACTAAACTTGGATTTAAACTTAAAAAAAAATTAAAAGCATATATATATCAGCGGAATGAATGAGTTAAATGCTTTGCTTGAGGGGCTCCTGGGTGGCTCAGTCGGTTAAGCGCCCGACTTCGGCTCAGGTCATGATCTCACGGTTGGTGGGTTCGAGCCTCGCGTAGGGCTCCGTGCTGACAGCTCAGAGCCTGAAGCCTGCTTCAGATTCTGTATGTCCCTCTCTCTGACCCTCCCCTGCTCACGCTGTCTAATAAACTAGAAAAAAAACATTTAAAATTTTTTAAAAAAATGCTTTGCTTGAATGTCTCACCCACAGTATTGAATAAGTACCGGCTGAAGAACTCAATAACTGACCCACACTCCTGATGCCCACTGACGATGCATAGGAGCCCCCAATGCAACCACCTCCCACCTCTTGCCCCCGCAGAGAGAGCTCCGCTAGAACCCACGTGTATCCATCCATCACTAATTTAACCCCTGATTCCCCCCGTGGGCATAACCCTCATCCAGCTGCGTCTCTGCAGCTCAAACCCCTAACTTACCATAATTTAGGGACGTGTTCAGGCCACGGAGAAGACCGGACCAGGACATGCCACCGCCTGCAGGGTCCCTGTGTTAGGGGATAAGAGACTCAGGAAGGAAAAGGGAAACGTGGCCAGAGCCGGACAAGGACCCAAACTCTCCCCACCCCGTCCTCAGAGCCTTCTGATTAAATCCAAGGAATTTCCTTGACAGTCTAACCACGACCCCACACGCTGCTGACGGAAATTCCCTCCATAAATTTAGTTTCGCTCCAAGCGGGCACCCAACAATCCCTCCCGCCCCCAGCACACAGAAGCAGAAGGGACACTCAGGAGACGGCCGGGGAGATTAGTGACACCCGAGGATTCCACCAACCTCACCGACCCTGGCGGGGTCCGCAGGCACGCTGAATCTGCCTCTAGCCCCTTCCGGAGGTCATCCCGGCGGGGATTGGCTGGTTCTGCCTCCCGTGTACGCCGAAGGGGTGGGGCACAGATGACGATTGGCCAACGACAGAGTCAATCACAGTCGATTTTTTCTCATCGAACCGTGTTTGAAGCTCGAGAGGCCCTCACCCCATCCAGGGCCTCATTGGCAGGAAAGCTGCTTTGCAATTGGTCTAAACGCGGCATGGGCGGGACAAAGGGTGCGTGACTCCTTGTCCCCTGTCCAAGATGGCTGCGTCCATGGCGCGGCGCTTGTGGCCTATAGTGGCTGCTCGGGGTCTTCATTCCCGGAGAGGCGGCATCTGCAGCCACAGCCCAAGGAGAGCTTTTGCCACGGAAAGACGAGACCGGAACCTTCTGTACGAGCACGCGCGCGAGGGCTACAGCGAACTCCCTCATCTGGACATGGAATCTCTGTGCGCATGCCCGGAAGAGGCCGCGCGCTCCCTGCAGCTCCGCAAGGGGGAGCTGCGGCCTGAGGACCTGCCCGCGATCGTGAGTGCGCTTGCGCGGGCATCCTCTGCGGGGTCGGCCGGGGCTGGCAAGATGCGGTGCAGCGGGGGGCAAAACTATTGCAGGAATTTTAGTTCCTTCCCAAGGAAGGATGTTGTGTGCTTGGCACCCATAGGTGTGTCTGTTCTCCACGGAGTGCTGGGGCCCTGCCTGTACGCACCCATTATGCGCCTGTTCCATAAAGCGTGCTGAGTGCCTCCTTTCTGCTTAGGAACTTACTACGTGCCAATGTTTTCTGTACTCCAACCTCCCGCCAGGCTTCCTAAACACCACGAAAGAAGATTGGGGGGGGGGTGGGGGTGGAAATTGAGGGACAGGGATGTGAATCAGACGAGGGTGGAGAGGGGGTTGCCTTTGGACAGTAAGAGCCCTGCACCTGCCCCACAGGTAGCAAGTATTTAAATAATTATTTCATTAATGGTTCTGCCGACCAGCTGTTTAAGGAGCGTCTACTGTGTCCCAGGCGTTGATCATAAGGTGGGAAGTAATATACTACTACGTGCCAGGGAGCGAGAACCAGAGTCACCACAGGGCTAGACCTTCGTGGGGTGCTGAGGATGGTCCTGTTCTAAGTGCTTTGTACTTATTTGCCTCAACTCAATTTCATGACAACTGTATGAGGTGGGTGCCGTTATTTCCCCCATTTTACCAGAGGAGAAAGGAAAACTCAGAAAAATTAACTAGAGGGGCGCCTGGGTGGCTCAGTCGGTTAAGCGCCCGACTTCGGGTCAGGTCATGATTTCACAGTTTGTGGGTTCGAGGCCTGTGTCGGGCTCTGTGCTGACAGCCAGCTCAGAGGCTCAGCTAGCTCAGAACCTGGAGCCTGCTTCGGATTCTGTATCTCCCTCTCTCTCTGACCCTCCCCTGCTCACACTGTCTCTCTCTCTCTCTCTCTCAGAAATAAATAAAAAACATTTTTAAAAAATGTTTTAAAGAAAATTTAACTAGAAAGTGGGGCGGTTCCTCAAAAAATTAAACACAGCATTAGCATATGATCCAGAAGCCCCGCTTCTGGGTATATTCTCCAAAGACTTGAGAGCAGGGACTTGGACAGGTATTTGTACACCCATATCTGTTGCAGCATTATTTACAGTAGCCAAAAGGTGGAAGCAATTCAAGTGCCCATGGATGGATGAATAGATAAAATGGTGTATGGTACACACAGTGGAATATGATTCAGGCTTCCTAAGGGAGCGAAATTCTGGCATATGCCATAACATGAATGAACCTTATGCTAAGTGAAATAAGACAATCAGAAAAAGACAGAAGCTGGGTAATTCCATTCATTCATACAAGGTGCCTAGAGTAGTCAAATGCACAGAGACAGGAAATGGAATGGCAGTTGCCAGGGGCTGGGGAGAGGCGAGCAGGGTGACAGTGTCTGATGGGTATAGCACTTCCATCTGTGAAGATAAAGTTCTGGTGGAACAGTGTGAATATACTTAGTGTCACTGAAGTGTACAATTAAAAATGGTTAAAATGCTACACTTTATATATTAAAAAATTTTTTGTACGTTTATTAGAGAGAGAGAGAGAGTGAGCAGGGGAGGGGCAAGAGAGGGAGACACAGAATCGGAAGCAGGCTCCAGGCTCTGAGCTGTCAGCACGGAGTCCATGGGGCTCAAACTCAAACTTAGAGATCATGACCTGAGCCACCCAGGCGCCCCAACTTTATATAGTTTTTTAAATGTTTATTTATTTATTTTGAGAGAGAGAGAGTAAATGAGCAAGGGAGGGGCAGAGAGAGAGAGAGAAAGAACCCCAAGCAGGCTCCAGCCTGTCAGCACAGAAGCCAACATGGAGCTTGAACCCACAAACCGTAGGATCATGACCTGAGCCAAAACCAAGAGTCGGGCGCTTAACTGACTGATTCACCCAGGTGCCCCCTAAAATGCTAAACTTTATATTTTACCCCAAGTTTTTTAAAGTGCTGGTTGAGCGATCTTAAATTATTTATAACCTGCTAATGGGTCACATCCCAAAGCTCAAAAAGCACTTCTTTGGGGCACGAAGTGTGACGAGAAATATGGCATGTGGCATCATGGGCAATAACGGGGCACGCGAATTGTTCCTTGGGGCACTGGGGAGCTATGGGTGCCTCCAGGCAGGGGAGCGATTGTGTAAGAGCTCTGGCTGGACTGGAGGAGGTGAGCCTGAAGGCTGGGAGGATGGCGCAGAGGACGGGACCTGGAGCAGAGTCGGGCAGCCGTGG
This sequence comes from Proteles cristata cristata, assembly GCA_017311185.1. Taxonomy (NCBI): domain Eukaryota; kingdom Metazoa; phylum Chordata; class Mammalia; order Carnivora; family Hyaenidae; genus Proteles; species Proteles cristata. Next base: position 85,271 of record JAESUZ010000533.1, on the reverse strand, counting down.
GGGGACCGGAGGAGGATGGGCGTGACGGACGTTCAGGAGGCAGAAAGGTCAGGACCTGGAGCCCGGCCACAGGGCCAGAGTGGCTTCCGGCAGGAGGCTCAGGGACTCTGGGGACCTCACAGCAGGAGGTGTGCCCATGAACCAGAGCTGAGCCTGCTTTGTGGGAGGGGACGGGTTGAGCGCGGCCGCCCCATAGGACCGAGGCTGCATCTCTCTTCTCTGAGACCAGAGGGGAGTGCTGGCTGGGCCTGAGCTCCGGGTCCCCAGCGCCTGGGTCCTTTCACCCTCTGCTCCGCATTCCTTCGGATGCTGTCCGGTTTGGCTCTCAGATCCCATCGTCAAGTCCAAGGGGATTAAGAGACAGAAAGCCCAGCAGGGGCGCCTGGGTGGCTTAGTCGGTTAAGCGTCCGACTTTCGCTTAGGTCATGATCTCGCGGTTCGTGGGTTCGGGCCCCGCGTCAGGCTCTGTGCTGACTGCCAGCTCAGAGCCTGGAGCCTGTTTCAGTCTGTGACTCCCTCTCTCTGGCCCTCCCCTGCTCACGCTGTCTCTCTCTCTCTCCTAGAAATAATAAAAAAAAAAAAGAGAGAGAGAGAGAGACAGAAAGCCCAGCATGGAGGCTTACCTTCAGAGAGCTGACCCAAGAGTCACACTTACCACTTCCACTCGCGTCCGTTGGTTGATCTTGGACACATGAGCACAGGAGGCTGGGATTTACATCAGGAAGCTCTAGGACTGACGGGACCAAGGAGAGCCTTGGTGCTGGGCGCCAGGTGGCCAGCAGGGGGAGGCCCCAGCAAGAAGGGGCAGGGGACAGTGGCCACTTCACGCCTTTCCCTCCTGTGCCCTCCCCCAGATCTCAACATGGCAGGAGCTGAGGCAGCTGCGGGAGCGGATCCGGAGTCTGGAGGAAGAGAAGGGGGCTGTGGCTGAGGCAGTACGGAACCTGCTGGTGAGCAGCGGGGGCGGGGGGATCCTAGGTGGGGGGTCTTCACTGTGTTGATTTGACCTCAGTTTCCCCTCTCACAGCCCAAGATGGCTGGCATAGTACTGTGTCTCTTTGCATGACTCTGCCAGAGGCAGAAAACAGGACTTCTGTGGCCTGAGTGCCCTTTGTCAAGAGCAGGGACACCCTTCCCAAAGTATCTAGCAGAGTCCCTGACAACCTCTGCCCACACCTGTGCCCTCAGGAGGGATGGAGTTATGCCCCAGGCTTAGGGCTCTTTGAGAGGCAGCTCCCCGGCTCAGCTCACGCTCCCTGAACTACACGCTGTTCAGGGAGGGTGAACTGAGTCAGGGGCTGTGGGATTGGAGGAGGGAGCACAGATAGTCTCGGGTTAGACAGCCAATAGCACCTGCCACAGGGGAGCTGAAAAGAGTAATCGTAAAATTGACAGCAGACGCTTATATAGCGGCCACTGTGTGCCAGGCGCCGTTCTAGATGCTTTCCTTACCCCGAACCCTCCCAACCCCGGGAGACGGGACCCATACAGACTGTTTACAACCAGGGTCCCAAGAGGTTACATGTGCCTAAGCGTCACAGCCAGAAAGTGGGCGAGGCAGGCTTCGCACCCAGGCCCCCACGGGTTCCCTTTCGCCCCGCCCCTCGAAGGCCAATCGAAAAACTAGCTACACCTCCCAGTGGCCCTACTATGTGAGTGCCAGGCCCCGGAGTGCGTGCATCACGGCCAGGCAGCCACTGACAACAGAATTGATCACAGTTAACGTTCCCTGAGTGCTAACTCATCTGCTCAGGGAAGCCACACAATAAGCCCTGCTGGGGAGGTCCTGGAAGCCCATTTCACGCATGGGAATACCGAGGCCCGGAGAAGGAAAGAGATTCTCCCAAGGGACGCGGAGCTGGTAGGTACCCAGCCATTAGACTCGGGTCGGCCTAATTCCAGCTGCGGCTCAGATAAGGTTGCAGGTTCACCGGCTTTCCCTCTCCGAGCCTCAGTTTTCTCATTTATGAAATGGGAAACACAGCAACGCCCATGTCACGGGGCAGGTTGTGAAGAAACAGGACCGTGCGAGAGCCGTCGGCAGAGACGGGCTCAGTCAGCAGAGCCGCGGGTGCGGTTACTCTTCGGTTATCTCGCCTCCTCCCAGCTTCACTGAGAAACTGAGGCAGGAGGGGAGGGAGGGGAGGAGGGTCTGTCCAGCCAGGCACCCGTCCCACCCCACCCCACCCGGCCCCGTTTGGCCTTTCACCCCTCCTTTTCTCGCTTCTCCCCAGCCCCTGCTTTGTGACCCTGATCGCCCTGTCTGTCTCTCTCCTACCAGGTAAACAAGGACAACACTCAAGTGCAGCAGGTACGCCCGAGGTGGCGCCCTGCCCCTGGTGGGAGTGGGCAGGTGCCCCGTGAGTCACGATTCCTACCCTGTGACAGAAGACAAGCCACAAACAGGATTCTTGCTCCAAGTGAATCTGTTGGGCCCTGAAACCGAAGAGGCTGGCCTGTATTTGGTGTCTGGTTCCCTCTCATTCCCAGACCCGCTTTCTGCCCTCCGAGAAAGGGGCAGCGGGCTGGGGCACAAAGGGGACCGCTTCCCCGACCGCTGCACCCCTGGCCCCGGGGCTCGGACCATGCACCTGCCTTGGAGCCGCTCACTGTGGCCCAGGCGACAGAGTGTCCTGGCAGCCCAGGCCTGCGTCACGCCCCCCCTCCCCCCACACCGGACTTGCCATGTGGTGGCGAGGTGAGGTGAGGGGATTTCCCAAGCAGGAATTGAAGATGTTGGGCCGAGAGGGGGGTGGTGCCGACCCCAGGGGATCCGCCAACGAGGCCTGAGGTCAGACTGGTTGAGGGACCGCCCCCCCGCCCGCTCCTGGGCTGACCCCGCTTGCCCCGCCACCCAGGACCCCCAATATCAGAGCCTGCGTGCCCACGGCCGGGAGATCCGCAAGCAGCTCATGGTCCTGTACCCCAAGGAGACGGAGCTCGAGGAGGAGTTCTACCTGCGGGCGCTGAGGCTGCCCAACCACACCCACCCGGCAGTGGTGAGCACGGTGCTGTGGGGGCTGCTGGGGGGGGAGCGGGCTGCTGGGGGGAGGGCGGGGGCCAGCCCGGGACCACCCTCCCCTGACTCCCGCCCTGTCCCTGCAGCCCGTCGGCGACGAGAGCCAGGCCCGAGTGCTCCACGTGGTCGGAGACAAGCCAGGTGGGCCGCCCCCAGGCCCGGGGAGCCCAGGCGGGGTGGGGGGCGGTGTCCCAGGGCCTGGGATGTGCTGGGTGCTCCCTCCTCCGCCTTCCGCCCTCTGTCCCTGTGTGTACGGCGGTCCGGTCCATGCCTGGCTCGCTGTGGTCATTTCTCTTGGGGTTTCTTCCCTGACTCCGGTGTGTGTCTCACTCTGGCTCTGACTCTGTACCTCCTCCTAATTCTCTCACCTCCTCCTAATGTTCTCTTCCCTTTCCCTTCTTTTCCTTTTCCACCTCTGCCTTGCGTCTCTTGTCTCTCTCCATCTCTCCCTTTGCCAGTCCCGCCTCTGCCGCCCTCTCCTTCCCTCCCATTCTCTCTCTCTCACATCCTCCCTCTGTCCCTGTTCTGTGTCTCCCCCCCCAACAACTCCACCGCCTCTCATCCGCTTCTCATCCGGCTCCAGCATTCTCCTTCCAACCCCGGGGCCACCTGGAGATTGCAGAGAACCTTGACATCATCCGCCAGAAGTGAGCCCCGCCTACCTGCCTGCCCGCACCCCCTCCACCCTCCCCTTCCCGGCAGCCAGGCCTCACACCGCATGAATGTTTGATGCCCCGGTCCCCCGCCTGGCAGCTGGCCTCTGCCCCAGGCCACTCGGGTCCCCCGCTTCCCCCAGCAGCCCCAGCCCCCACACCACCACCTGTCTGCCCGTCTGTCTCCCAGGCGCCTGTCCCACGTGTCGGGCCACCGCTCCTATTACCTCCGCGGGGCCGGGGCCCTCCTGCAGCATGGCCTGGTCAACTTCACTCTCAACAAGCTTGTCCGCCAGGTACGGGCCAGGATGGAAGGGCTGCCTGGAGGGGGTGACACTGACTCAGAGGGCTCAAGATGGGGAGGAGGGCGTTCCCTGTGCTCCAGCTGTGGTTTCAGAGCTTTACACACATTATGGACACATTTAGTTCTTACAGTAACGTTATGAGATAGGTGCTCTCAGTATTCCCACTTCAGGGATGGGGAACTTAAAGCCTGAAGAGACTGCCCGCAGTCTCATGGCTGCTGCTTGGAGCCAGCCCTGGGCCTTGTGCCTACACCCTCACCACCTGTCCAGGTGTAAAGGAGGTGTCAGGAGGCGTTGCTGGAATGGGCAGGTTCGGCGGGGGCTGAAGGCACAGGGTGTTGACCACGGGGTGTTGACCGTGGTCAGGGACCCGGACATTTCCTGAAGGCACTGGGGAGCCACAGAAAGCTTTAGCTACACTTCCCACTGCCCTGCGTGGGATGAAGTGAGAGGAAACCGCGAAGCACCAGCAGGGAGGGCCCGGGCGGCAGGGACCCTGGGGTCCCAGAGCCGGCTCCAGGCCCACTGTTCGGGCCTCCCTCGGTCTCCCCTGAGGCAGAATGGGCTTTGAGGGACTCTGCGTGGCCCGGGTCTAGGGGGGGCCTGGCTGTGCCCTCACCCCGCCCCGTTCCCGTTCACAGGGCTTCATTCCGATGACGGTGCCAGACCTACTCCGGGGAGCTGTGTTTGTGAGTGCCCCCCGCGCCCCGCTGTGTGCCAGGCCCTGTTCCAGGGACCCAAGGCGCGAAGAAGAATGCCCTGTCCCCCCTGCAGAGACGGCCAAGGATGGGGGGGGCATCCCAAGTGCTTCCTGGGGAGGAGGTGCTTGCAAAATGGCGGCAAAGGTGATCTGTCCCCTGACCTCCGTGGCTTGGCCTTTCTCCCCAGGAAGGTTGTGGGATGACCCCAAATGCCAACCCATCCCAAATTTACAACATCGACCCCTCCCGCTTTGAAGACCTCAACCTGGCTGGGACAGCAGAAGTGGGGCTTGCTGGTAAGCACCTGCCTGGGGGGCAGCAGCAGGGGTGAGGACACCTCAGAGCAGGAGGGATTGTAGGGGGACAACCAGGAGCCTCCTGGGGGTGACGGCGGCCACCTAAGATGTCTCAGTGACCCCAGGGCCAGCGTGTCCAGTTGCATAGGTTGTTTACTGCACAGCAGTACAGCGAGGATCCAGCTTCATGCCCTGACGTGAGGTTGTGTCCACCAGAGAGGACACCTTTTCTAATTGTCACCAAGGTTTCCTGTGAATGGTGGTGACCCATCCTGTCCCTCTCTCCTCCCAGGCTACTTCATGGACCACTCCGTCGCCTTCAGGGACCTGCCAGTCAGGTGATACTCAGTTCCCTTAGATCTTGTCCCCCGCTGTGACATTCCCTCCCCCTCCCTGACTCTACTTCCCCTCCCCCCACCCCAGGATGGTTTCTTCCAGTACCTGCTACCGGGCAGAGACAGACACGGGGAAAGAGCCATGGGGACTGTATCGAGTGCACCATTTCACCAAGGTTGGTGTGGCCTGGCCCTGGGGAGGAGGGCCCGCTCCTGTGGCCGGGGGCCTCCTGACTCCCCTGCCCGCTGCACTGCCCCAGGTGGAGATGTTTGGGGTGACGGGCCCTGGGCTGGAGCAGAGCTCCCAGCTGCTGGAGGAGTTCCTGTCCTTGCAGATGGAGATCTTGACGGAGCTGGGCCTGCACTTCCGGTGCGGAGAAGGGTGGGGAGAGGGAGGGGGGACGGGCTGGTGAGGTGCTCCCCCACCTTAAACACCCCCAGTGCCTCCTCTCCCTCTGCCCCTGCGGCCCCGTATTAGGAATACAAGCAGGGTATGTATCTGTCCATCCGTAGCATCCCATGTGGGACCATAGAACGGTGACAGCAGCCTAAGTGGCCCAGGGTGCCTGCCCTTGGGGACCCAGGCTCCCATCCCTAGGTCCCGCCTTATCAGTGCTTCACCCCCGGGGGCTCTTCACCGCCTGGCTCGGTGGGGAGGGGGTGCACCCCTTCCCTTTCAAGCAGAACCTGGCTTCCAGAGAGACCGGGGGGCATGGGCTTATCCTCAGTGACCTGTTACAGATGCAGGTGCTGAGAGTGGCCACATGCCCTCCCTCCTCCCCGCCCTCCTCCCCACCCACTCCTCTCCCACCTTGTCCACTGCCCCCTGCCTCCCCTCCCTGCCCCGGTTGTCACCTCTGCCTCCTTTTTCACTGCCACTTCCCTCTTTCTTGGCCCTCTTCTCTTCCATCGCCCCCATGCCGTCTCCCTCCTCCCCCTCCGGCCTCCACCTCGGCTGCCCCTCTGGCCTCTTGCTGACCTTTGCCGTGACTTTCTCTTCCACCGTAGCGTCCTGGACATGCCCACCCAGGAACTGGGCCTCCCCGCCTATCGCAAGTTCGATATCGAGGCCTGGATGCCAGGCCGTGGCCGCTTTGGCGAGGTCAGCGAGCCCCCACCGCGGTGGGGACGTGGGGGACGTGGGGCGGGCCAGGGCCCCCCATAAGTGACCCAATCAGCCCGCACCGGCCCCACACCCAGGTCACCAGTGCTTCTAACTGCACGGACTTCCAGAGCCGCCGGCTGCACATCATGCTCCAGGAGGAGGCTGGGGAGCTGCACTTCGCCCACACGGTGAGCGCCCGCATCCCCTCACTCCACCTCCCAAGAGCCCTGCTCCCAGGGGGTGGCGCACCGCTGCCTGCTGGGGCAGGGGAGTCACTGCCTGGGTCCGAGCATGCCTCTCCCCCAGGTGAACGCCACAGCCTGCGCCGTCCCGCGCCTCCTCATCGCCCTCCTGGAGAGCAACCAGCAAGAGGTGAGGGGTGGAAGGATCCTGTGCAGGGAGGCTGAGGCGGGCGGGTGGGCAGCACCCTGAGGCCCCGCTCCTTCCCCAGGACGGCTCGGTCCTCGTGCCCCCTGCCCTGCAGCCCTACCTCGGCACCGATCGGATCACGGCCCCCACCCACGTGCCTCTCCGGTACATCGGCCCCAACCAGCCACAGAAGCCCAGGCTCCCAGGCCCGTCCGCTTCGAGCTGAGAACTCACCGCCACCCGTCAGCAGGGCCGCGGCCGCCTCCTGGAGCTTGGGGACCCCGGGGACCTGTTTTCCCACTCGGCCCGACATCTGCGTTCCTCACACCGGCTCCGTGCCTGGGCCCCTTTCCTACTTCTTCCTTGGAAGGGCCAGTGACCCTGCTGTCACCGATGGTCCCAACCTGCACCGGAAGGCAGGATGCCTGGGGACTTAAAGGTTGTAGGGACGGGGCAAGAAGAGGAAGAGGCCTTCAAGCCTCCTTCCTTCTTCTCTCCCACAGTACGTCGCAGAAAGTCCCCAATAAATGGTCAGAACCAAGGCCTCTGTGGATCTGTGGGCAGGGGAGACGACCCTGGTGACTTGCAGGGATGCCGGGCAGCTGGTCAGAGGGACTAAACCGTCAGGGTCTGTGGTCGCGGGTGTCCAGTCACCCCCAGAGCACACGGAGGGCCACTTGGGGGCCACCGCAGGAACCAGGACAGGGCGAGGCCTCTCCCTCACTCTAGGACAAGGGGCACCTTGCACTGACCTGTTGCAACCTCACCCCTCCACCTCCACTGCTGGGGGTGGTCCGGTAGGCGCACCAACTCCATGAAGGCAGAACTCGCTCTTCCCCTCGCTCAGCCCGTCTGCACATGGAACGGTCTTCCCAGCTCTTCAGGCCACAGCCCTTCCATCACCCTCAACTGCTCTCATGGCCACCTAGGTCAGACCCTGCAGCCCCTCCTCCACACTTTCCAGAATCCGCCCTCACTCTCTCCTCCCCGGTCCCTCCCTGGTCCTGTCCACTGCTCTCTCCACCTGGAGAGTCACGGCAGCCTCTCCACCATCTCCCTGCTCCCTGGCCCCCGCACCAGGCCAGAGCCACCCCGTGGACGCTGTGTCCAGTCACGTCCCTCCCCCGCTTGGAGCCCTCGTGTGGCTCTGTCTCGGGGAAAACCAGCCGTCACCGTGATCCACAGAGCCCCACCCCCACCCTGCTCTGCCCCCTGCCTCCCGCTCCGACCCGCCTCCTCTCTTGTGCTCTGGTCTTGCTGTCCTACCTCCGCAGACTCATTCTTTTTTTTTTTTCCAATCTGTATTTTTGAAAGAGAGTGTGTGAGCGGGGGAGGAACAGAGAGAAGGGAGACACAGAATCCAAAGTAGGCTCCAGGCTCTGAGCTGTCAGCACAGAGCCCGACACAGGGCTGGAACTCATGAACCATGAGATCATGATGTGAGCCGAAGTCAGTGGTTTAACCAGCTGAGCCACCCGGCGCCCCAGTCTGCAGACTCATTCTTGACTCCGACCTTTGCACTGGCGAGTCCCGTCTGATCTCTACTCTTCCCCTGATCTTGTGTGATTGCCTCCACTTTACAGCTCAGGCCTCAGCCCACATATCACCCCCTCTGAGAGGACTTCCCTGGGCTGGCCAGAGGAAAAGCCCTAGCACTGTGTGACGCAGGAGTCTATTATGATCATTTCCTCCTTCCTCATACAAGCACAGTTGAGTATTGTGTCTTCCCCTTCTCAAATGTTGGCTCCAAGAGAACAGGGAAGTTTGCCTGTCTGTTCCTGGGCTTCCTGAGAGGACTGGGCATACAGTAGGTGCTCAATAAAAGCTACTGGACTGAGAGTGCTGGGACATGTGCAGTTCCCAGTGCCAGACACTGTCTAAATTACCTTCTGCGCCTGTTATGTATTTATTCCTCACCTGGCAGGTGGCTGCCCTTCTCACAAAGGAAGAAACCAATCCCAGAGAGGTCGGGGCAGTTTCCCCGGGGCTGCACAGCTGGCAGGGGCGGAGCTGGGATTCAGGTGGAACCCAGCCACCCTCTGAGGAAGTAGGTTTAGGACACCCAAATCTCCAGATGAGGAAAAGGCCAAAGAAGGGAAGGAGTTGCCTGAGGTCTATCTGTAAGTGGCTGCCCCTGGCTGGATTCAAACTCAGGTCACCCTCCCAGTGCAGCCTTAAGCTCATCAGACCACGGCTCTCTAGGGGAAGCACCCTCCCTCTGCGCTGGCGCTCAGCGCCCATTAGCTGGAGGGGAGCAGGTGAGGGACCTGGGTCTCCATGAATAATTGAGGGTCTCAGGCAGGTGGCTGCCCAGCAGCTGTCACCCCAGCACGGGCGTGGAGGGGGCGGCGGTGATGTCACTTCCTCCCCTGCAGGCCACGGGGACGGGTTATAAGGAGCTGCCACGCTGTCCTGCGCAGCGCCAAGCACCCTGGTCCGGTCGCCCCACCATGCAGAGCCGTGGGCCCGCCTCCGTGCTGTGGTTGCTGCCGCTGCCCCTGCTGCTGGCGCTGCTGCTGGGGGCAGGTGAGTGCAGAACCTGGAGAGGGCACCCCTTGCAACCAGCTCGGGGACCAGGGACTGGGGGTGCGGGAATGGTGACCCTGGCAGGTAGGCTGGGGAGGGGACAGGTGAGTACCGGGCCGCATCTTGGAGCTGAGATCAGCACCGAGGACAGCGCCCGGGGGTACGGAGGGGTACCAGCACCCATCTCCTTCCTCCATAGCCTCCACTGCTCCCTTGGCGCCAAGACCCTCCAGGGAAGAGGTGAGGAGTGCAGACCCCTTGCCCTGCCTCATCTTCCCCAGACCCTGGCCCTCCCTGACCAGCCTCCATGATCACCTCCCTTCACTTCCAGCTGCTCTCATTCCTCCCATCAGCCCTACCCTCAACTTCCCCTCTGACCCTTCACCCCCAGCTGACCCGCTGTCTGGCAGAGGTGGTCACAGAAGTGCTGACGCTGGGCCAGGCCCAGAGAAGCCCCTGCACAGCTCTCTTCCACAGAGGTGAGGGGGCCCAGGCCCCGGTTCCCCTTAGGAGCCCCCACCCCACGCAGGGTTCTGGCCAGGGCTGCCTGGAGGAAGGGTTGTCTCATCCCAGGGCCCCCTTGCCTGGGCTGGCACAGCACGCCCAGTGTCCTGTCTGGCTTTCAGCCCCACCCTGGGGGGGACGGCGTTCCTGCCAAGGTACGGGATGGGGTCAGAGAATATCCCCCAGACCTGAGCCTCCTCTCCCTGTTTTTGGGCAGCCTCCCCCCATGGGACCGTGGGCAGGGCCCCAGAACTCCTCCAGGTCTATCTCCCGATTTTGCTGCACATCCTCTCTCTTCCCACCAGAGATGTGTGAGACAGAGCCCGACGGCTGTGTGTCCACCAAAGAGAAGGGCCTACTGGTTGGGGATTTCAAGAAGGAAGAGGCTGGGAAGATGAGGACCAGCCAGGAAGTGAGGAATGAGGAAGAGGAGGCAGCGGAGAGGGCCCACAAGTCTGAGGGGCGGGAGCAGATCCTCCGCGAGCAGCTCCACAGCCGGCTCCGCCAGGAGGAGGAGGACAGGGAGGAGGAGGAAGAGGAGCAGGAGGAAGAGGAGGAGGAGAAGAGGAAGAAGAGGGGGCCCGTGGAACCCTTCGAAGGCCTGTGGAAGCGGCGCCTAGAGGGTGGAGGGGGCCCCCACAAGCGAGTGGCTGAGCAAGCCAGTGACGAGGAGACAGCCCAGTTTGAGGCCGAGGAGAAGGGGGTGCAGGTGTTGGGCGGGGGCCGCCATCTGTGGCAGGGGGCCGAGGCAGGCGGAGGGGAGAGGCGCCAGGACTCGCCGCGCCACCACCGCCTCCACCAGCCAGAAGCCGAGTCCAAGCAGGAGGAGAAGGAAGAGGCTTCGGAGAGGGAGGTGAGTGGAGGAGGCGGTGGGCAAGTGGGGCAGGCCAAACGGCCCGTGGAGTCAACAACCAAACGGGTACCCGTGTTGGGCCCTAAACAGCCAATATCCACTACACGTGGACCATAGTGACCAGAATCAACACCAGGACTAGGCAGCAATGTCCAGGCAAGGCCCCTGCTTGACCAAGATGGCTTCCACGCCGAGGGGACAGTAACCAAGATGGCCACCAGTCGAGTTAGCCGCCACTGTAGTCTGTGATGCACAGTCGGGCCACATGAGGAGTGGTTGCTGTGCTTGGTTCACTGAACTACAGATGGGACACCACTGCTAAGCCGTGGAAAGAAAGTTGTCCCCATGAGTGGAGGCAGTAGCCTCGACAGCCAGCACCTCACGAATGGCTCAGGGCACCTACCCTGGGCACCTTTACCAGTCCTATCTGCGCTTCTTGGCCATGGCTGGTCACCTCGGCCAGTCTAACTGTTGCACTGTGGTCGCCGTCGCAGTCCATGGTGACCAGATGACCACTGCCGGCTGCCGGCATGCAAACCTACATGGCCCACATTTACGGGTGACCACGGGTGGCCTGCCCTTGAAGGGGGGTGTGCTGAGCCACCCATTTCTGATCCCACCAGGAGCACGACCTGGAGCGACTGGAGCACGTGAGAGAGGAGCTAAAGAAGGCGACAGAGATTCTGGGGGAGGAGATCGGGAGGGAGGGATGACCCCCACCTCCTGTCCTCTTTCCTGATACACCGTATGGCTTAGGACTGTTGACCCCCCTAAAGCTCACCTAACACCCCACTCCATTCCCCAGACTTCAGGAACGGGGGGACGGGTGGGCCACACAACCAAGCCCAAGGGGCCAAGTCTGAGCTGAATAGACGGGCTGGGCTCCAGCTGGTTCAGGAAAGACCCGGCCACCCACTGCAACCCTGCCGAGTGAATAAAGCGCAAAGAAAACCAGGCTGGTGTGGCACTTGATTTGGGGCTGGGATTTTATTAAATTGGAAATCCTATTCACAATGAGGTCAGACAGGGTCATCAGGGAGACGTTTTGAGGCTGGGGTGGGAGGTGGCCGGTTTTGGCTCCGGCCACTGTGGACCACGATGTCGTCGTATTCATCCTGGGGGCAGAGGAGGGGGCAGGCATGGGCCCAGGCGGCTGGCACCCTGCCCGCTGTCCAGCTCCTTCCCCCCACCCTGACAACCGGGTCTTGTCTCAAAGCCCAAGCTCGCCCACTCATCCTTCAATTTCCCTGCTCTTTGTTTTCCAACCACTACGTTCAAGGTCACCTGCGTTCTCCCCTGACCACTGCCTGGGCTCCAACCTCAATGTTTCGCCACAGCCACTGGGTCTCCCTCCTTCGCCCCCTCTGTCTGCCTCTACCCGGATTCCTCACCCCCTCAGCCACTCAACATCATCCCCTGCCCCAAGTGGGGTCTCCGCCGCCTGGGTTCTCCAACACAATGTCCTCACCACTGGCTGCGGTCTTTCCCCACTGCTGCTGGTGTTGGACTCAGTGCTGCCCAAGGTCGGCTTCCCAGAGCCTCAGTTCTCCGACTCTTGCTCTGTCAAGTTGCTCGGCTACGACTGCCAACCAGCCCCATTACCGGTCATTACGACCAACTTGTTTTCTCGAACTCCGCCTGAGCTCTACCTCTGCCATTGCGTTTGGTTCTCAACCACGACCCACGCGCTCCCCGCCACCCCTGCCCAGGTCTTCCGGGACCGCTGCCTGACACAGCCACCTGAGGTCAGTCTCCATGTGCTGCCTCATGTCTCTCCTCTCTCTTCCCAGCTGCCCGTTTACCCCGACCCCCCGGCTGGGCTGCCCGGTTTTTCCTCCTGACTCACGCCCTCATCCCCGCTGTCACTGTCGCTACTGCTGCTGCAGGGGCCGGGTCTGTCGTCCTCGTCCTCAGGGGCTCCATGCGCACGGAGAAGGCGGGCGAGGATGGGGTTGGGCCGGAGTGTGGCACTGCCCAGTGGGGTGCGGCCACCGTACATGCGGGCGGCAGGGTCGGCACCGGCCATCAGGAGAAGCTCCAGCACGTCGGCTGCTTGGGCCTCCACTGCCAAGTGCAGGGGGCTCCGGCCACACGTGGGCTCCTGCGAGGCGCACCAGGGAGGTCAAAGAGGCCCCACCCCGCTCTGGGGGCCCAGCCTCCCTGCCACACTTGCCCCCCAGGGCGGCTCACCGGTTTGTTGAGGTCGGCTCCAGCCTCGCGGAGCAGCCGGACCATCTCTGCATCTTTGTGGATGACGGCCACGTGAAGGGGGGTGTGGCCTGTGGATAGAGCGACAGGTGTCGGACGATGGGGGAAAGGGACCTGGGCCCCAAATGCCAAGGCCCGAGGGCAGGGCTCTGGGGCCTGAGGGGACCAAGTTTAGGGTACCGCTCCTGACTTCCTGGGCACATCAAAGAGGCATCTGCAGCCCAAATGCCTAAGTCTCGGTGGTCTGGAACTTGCTTGTGGCATGTCTGGGGCTTAGGGGTGAAGAGCCTGGGGGCTTGGGACAGGAGGCCTGGATCCTGGGAAAAGGAGTCCCAGTCGCTGGTCTTTACTTCCCAAAGGGCCTGGACCCCAAATTCCTGGGTCCGGAGTAGGTGAAGGGCCTTGCGACCTTGGAGGGCAAAGGGGGCCCCTGGACACAGGGTTCTGGGTGACCTCAGTCCCTGTGTGGAAGGGGCTTGGTCCAGGGAGTCAGGCTTAGAGGTGGGGGAGCTGAGACTCAGATGCCTTTCTTCTCATGAGGCCTGGCTCAGGGCTGTACAACCTTGAACCCACGTCAATCTCTGGGAACCGGGGCCTTGAGTTCCCTCATCCTGGGTGGCCTAGAATTTGTGGTGGGTGGGAGGGGGTGAGCTGTGTCTTCCAGCTGGGGAAGCTGGGCCCAAAAACTGGACTTTAGTAGCCCCAGGCCTGTGGGTGACAGGTCTGGGTCCCAAGTGGTCTGGGTTCTGAGCCCCACGTGACCAATTCTCAGGAACCTGGAGCTTGAGTGGGGGCTCTTCCCAATGCCTGGGTTCCTGAAGCCTCACTATTGTTCCCCAAGGGGCCGGGTCTTGAGTCAGGAGAACTGAGCCCAGGGCCAGATAGTCTCACTCCACCTGGGAGCCCGAGCCCTGCCCGGTGCCCGAGAACCCTCACCCTCATAGTTTTCAGCCTCCAGCTGCACCTTCCAATCCTCCTCGCTCTCCTCATCTTCCTTCTCCGGGTCGGGGTCGGGGTCCAAGGCGACAGGCAGGCGGTCGGTGTCGGAGGTGCGGTCAGAGGCCTGGGCGAGGTAGGTGTTGGGGGCTCCCCTGGCGCACCGGGGACGGGGCTGGAGAAGCACGTGGGCGCAGGCGTGCGCCCTCATGCGGCAGGCCAGGTGCAGTGCCGTGTGGCCCCCACGCTCCGCCACATGCAAGCTGGCGCCCGCTGCGTACAGCTTCTCCACTGTGGAGGCCTCCCCCAGGATGGCCGCCAGGTGAAGGGCTGTCTGCGGGAGCAGAGGGCAGGGATTAGGGGGTGCACGGGAGAACCCAGTCCCAATCCCAAAACTGTCCCTGGCTCACCTGACCCAGATCATTCTGCAGGTCCAGGTACTCAGTGCCAGCTGCAAAGCCTAGGAGGAAATCCAGGAAGGGCTCGTGCTGATGAATCACTGCCAAGTGCAGTGCCCTGAAAACAAAGACAGGGAACAGAGCACAGAAGTCAGCTACCCCTGTATTCCCTCATTCACCAGACACAGAGCACCTGCTACTTGGGTGAGGCCCTGTGACCACAGTTCTGGAATGGACTGTCAGGAATCTAGGAAGGTCAGGTCAGGTCAGTCAGCAAATGTGTTTCATCGGTGGGTTTTTTAAAATTATTTTAAGTTTAGGGGTGTTGGGGTGGCTCAGTCAGTTAAGCGTCCGACTTCGGCTCAGGTCATGATCTCCCGGTTCGTGAGTTCAGGCCCCACATTGGGCTCTGGGCTGACAGCTCAGAGCCTGCGGCCTGCTTCAGAGTCTGTCTCCCTCTCTCTGCCCCTCCCCCATTAGCGCTCTGTCTCTCTCAAACATTAAAAAAAATTTTTTTTAATTATTTTAAGTTTACTTATTTATTCTGAAAGTGCAAGTGGGGGAGGGGCAACGAGGGGAGAGAAAGAGAATCCCAAGCAAGCTTCTGCACTGTGAGTGTGGAGCCCGACGCGGGGCTTGAACCCTTGAACCACGAGATCATGACCTGAGCCGAAGTCGGACGCTTAACTGACCGAGCCACCCAGGCACCCCTAATCAGTGTGTACTACGTAGGGCTTCTACTTCCACCCAAGATGAAATAACAGGGACCAGATTTCCCTCCCACCTCAATCAACCAAAAAAAAAAAATCTGACAAACAACAGAATAGGAATCAACAGTTTTCCAGACACTGGTCCTCGTACAATGAATGACCGTGATCCCTAAGAGGAAACAAAATGAGGTGAGCCCTTCAACTGATCGCCAAGTTGACTGTTTTGAGAGTAGACACAGCACAGAGAGGGGCCTGGCAGATTGCACGTGAGGCCAGAAGGAGTGGAGTCTGGGAAAAGTAGGCAGCTGGCGCCACAGGGCAGAGAACCCCAGAGGAGAGAGCTGATAGGGAGACACTGGAGGGTCTACAAAGGGGCCACTCAGTATTTAGGAGAACACTGATTAATGCACGGGTGTGAAAAAACCATCCAAAAAGATTTGGGAAACAAGCCCATCGCTCACAGGAAGCCAGGAATACTGCCTGTACCCACCAGTCAGACTAGCAAAAACCCAAGGACATTGGGTAGAATACTCTGGAAGGTCGTACCTCAGTAGTGGGGAATACTAAGCCCTAGATGGGCACTGCTCAGGACCCACCCAGCAAATCATAAAAGCAAACATCTAAAGGATCCATCTGTTACCAAGTAGTTGTTTATTTGTTTTTTTAAAGCTTATTTACTTTTGAGAGAGAGAGAGAGACACAACGCGAGCAAGGAAGGGGCACAGAAAGAGAGGGAGACACAGAATCTGAAGCAGGCTTCAGGCTCCAAGCTGTCAGCACGGAGCACGATGTGGGGCTCGAACTCATGAACCCTGAGATCATGACCTGAGTCGAAGTTGGACACTCAACCAAGCCACCCAGATACCCCAAACTCCTTACAAGTAGTTTAACTGCATCCCAAAATAACACTCCAGAATATTTATAGGAATCCACAACTAGCCGGCCTGACAAGGTAAAATTCACATTTGGCATCTAATCAAAGATTATCAGGTAGGCAAATAAGCAGGAAAACAGCAAACTTCAAAGACTTCACAACAAGAACTACTTGTGATGAAACACAAAGAGAACGTTTTAAAATGAAAAGAGGGGCGCCTGGGTGGCTCAGTCGGTTAAGCCTCCGACTTTCGCTTAGGTCATGATCTCACAGTTCGTAGGTTCAAGCCCCGCGTCAGGCTCTATGCTGACAGCCAGCTCAGAGCCTGGAGCCTGTTTCCAATTCTGTGTCTCCCTCTCTCTCTGACCCTCCCCTGCTCACGCTGTCTCTCTCTCTCCTAGAAATAAATAAAACATAAAAAAAAATTTTTTTTTTAATGAAAAGAACAGGGGTGCCTGGGTAGCTCAGCTGGTTGAGCGGCCAACTTCAGTTCAAGTCATGATCTCACAGTTCCTGGGTTCAAGCTCGACATCAGGCTCTGGGCTGACAGCCTAGAGTCTGGAGCCTGCTTTGGATTCTGGGTCTCCTCTCTCTGACCCTCCCCCCCACACACTGTCTCTCTCTCTCAAAAATAAATAAACATTAAAAAATTAAAAAATTAAATAAAATGAAGAGAACAACAGTGAGCAATGGGACAAGTTTAAGAGGCCTAATAATGTTTGAAACTTAAGTCCTAAACAAGGTGGGGGATAGAAAAATGTCTAGAAAATTTTCCAAATTTAATGAAAACTATGAACCCCCAGATCCAAGAAGTTCAATCATTCCCAAGAACAAGAAGTATTAATTAAAAAAAACTATACCAAGGGGCAACATAAAAGTCCTGTTCAAAACCAATGATGAAAACAAAAATCTTACAAGCAGCCGGAGTAAAAGATAAAGTCCATAAAAATGAAAATAAGGCAAGGGAACACAATGGAATATCTGTCAAGTATTCAAAGGCAGTCAACCCAGAATTCTTTAACCCAGCAAAAATATCTTTGAAAACCAAAGACAAAATAATAAAGCCGAGAAAACTCCTCATCAGCAGACCCATATCGCCAAAGCAACCTTAAAGGAAATCTGCAAGCAAAAGGAAAATGACATCAAACCACAATACAAACTTCTACAAAAGAATAATGAAAACTGAAAATAGTAACTATGTGGGTAAATACGGAAGATTTTTTTTTTTCTTGTTACGTAAGTCTCCTTAGAAGGTAATTTGGAAAAACAGTTGACTGTTTAAACAAAAATACTAACAATGTAGGGGGAGTTTATAACACACCTGTGAGTAGACGTATGGCAACGATAACATATAAAGCCAGGAGGGGATAAATGGAAATACACTCTTCTAAAGTTCTTTTATCTTTTAATCTTTGTGAAATGACCTATAAGCCAGAAAGAGCAGAGGTCAGCAAACCTTTTCTATAAAGGGCCAGTTACAGATTTTAGGCTTTGTGGATCTTACAGTTGTCTCTTTTTCCCTACTCAGCTCTGCGCTTGCAATACAAAAGCAGCCACTGGCAGTATATAAAGAGCCCGCATGGTTGTATTCCAACAGATCTTTCTTTGTGGAGTCTGAAATGTGAATTTCATGTAACTTTCACTTGCCACAAAATATGATTCTCCTCTTCTGATTTTTTTTCAACCATTCAAAATGTAAAAACCATTGTTAGCTCACAGACCTACCAAAGCAGATGGCTGGCCAGATTTTGCCTGGAGGCCACAGTTTGCCAACCATTTAAATAACAGAACAAAGAAAAAGTTATTAAAGCAAGAGCGCTGGGCTGGCTCAGTGGGTAGAGCGTGTGACCCTTAGGTTGTGAGTTTGAGCCCCACGTTGGGTGTAGAGATTACTTAAAATTTTTAGTCGGTTAAGCTCCGACTTTGGCTTGGGTCATGATCTCAGGGCTTTTGACTTCGAGCCCCGTGTTGGGCTGTGTGCTGACAGCTCAGAGCCTGGAGCCTGCTTCGGATTCTGTATTTCCCTCTCTCTCTGGCCCCTCTCCTGCTGGCGCTCTGTCTCTCTCTCTCTCAAAAATTAATAAGCATTAAAAATTTTTTAAAAAGAGAGTACACTGCACCCAACAGAATATCCATTCTTTTCAAGTGCACATATGATGTTCTCCACCATAAAACATTTCTCAACAAATTTACGAGGATTCAAGTCACATGAAGTATGTTCTCAGTCTACAATGGAATTAAATTGAAAATCAATTTAAAAAGCGGGGGGCAGCTGGCTGGCTCAGTCAGAAGAGCATGCGAGTCCTGATCCTGGGGTCATGAGTTCGAGCCCCACATGGGATGTAGAGATTACTTAAATAAATAAAACCTTTTTAAAAATCAATTTAAAAATGGACATTTGGAAGATGTTCCAAATATCTGGACACCAAATAACATACTTCTAAATAATCCACTGGCCAAGGAAGAAATCAAAAGAGAAATTAGAAAGTATATTGAATTAAATGAAAATGAAAACACAATATATCAGAATTTATGAGAGACTGCGACAGCAGGACTATGGGAAATTTGTTGCATGAAACACCTATATTAGAAAAGGAAGGTCTCAAAGGAATGGTCTCAGCTGCCACCTTAGGAAACTAAAAAAAGAAAAAAAAATTAAACCCAAAGTAAGCAGAAGAAGGGCAATAATGAAAGTCAGAGCAGAGATCAATGAAATGGAAAGCAAAAATCCAATAAAGAAAATTAATGAAACCTAAGCTGGTTCTTTGAAAAGATCACTATTTCATGAGTGTGTCTCACGGGTCAAGCACTGTTCGGTCACTTTAGTTAAAACAGTGGACACAAATAACAAAAAACACAGTACCATCCCTCGCTCTGGCCTTGACGACGGGCCTTCCACCTGGAGTGCTCTCCCCCAAGATAATCCACCGGTCTCACTTTCCTGCTTTATTTTTTCCTCAAAGACCTTACGACTTTCAGACATACATTTTCCTGCCTTTCTTTTATATTGTTTTTCATTTTCTGTCTTTCTTCCTTTCCGCTTCTCGCTCTTTCTCACTTTGTGCCTTTCTTTCCTTCTCCGACCCTTTCTTTCCCTCTTTCTCCTTTTTTTCCCCTCCCCCACTTCCTTCCTGGCTCTCTGTCAGTCTGTCCTTCTATCAATATACCCGCCCTTAGAATGTACACTCCACAAGGGTTTAAGTTTTTGTCTGTTTTCTTACTGTTTTATCACAGCACCTAAAACAGGCCCTGGAAAGTGGCAGTGTTCAATAAATACTTAACACATGAAAACCTGCTATAATGGAGCTTACGTTTTCTCTTTGAATGTAAGATTTTGAGATCAGTGCTCAGAAGGCAGAATCTTAGAGGCAAGGCCAAGTATTAATTTTGGAAATCTAAGTCCCAGGCTCATAAAGCAGGAGTTAAGGATCAAAGATCGTATTTGGGGTTGGAGGTCACGAGGGGACTGTCTGAACAGTTCTAACAAAGGTCTCAGGACTAGGGTCAGGAAGAGCAATAGAGTTTGGGGATCAATGGGTAGGGGTGTGGAGCTCTCTCTGAACCAGAGTTCAAGAAAGGAAGATCAGAAATTAAAGGGCTAAGATCAAAATTGGATAGGAAATTGCTTTTACTAAAGGTTAAGACTTGGGGGTTAGGGACCAGAAAGTCAAGCATCACAAGTCAGACTGAGGAGTGAAAGGTTAGAAAGCCGGGTTCTGAGACTGATCGGGAATCAGACGTCGGATCCTAGGGCCCGGTTTGGTAGCCTAAGGTTCACTCACGTGTCTCCATCCTCAGTGACGTAGCCAAAGACGAGGGGCGCCCACGACAGACCCGGGCCCAGCTCGGCGCCCAGCCCCGGTCCTCCGGGGGCTGCTGCGTCCGGACCCAGAGAGCCCAGGCCACTGTCGCACCATTCGTCGGCCTCCGCAACTTTCCCCAAGCATGCGACCCCTGCCATGGCCCCCGACGCCTCAGGGGCCGCAGCGGCCGCCCGCCAGTAGCTAGGCTCTGCCTGAAGTCCTGGCGCTTCCGCCCTGCGGGGAATTCCCCAACACTCCCCCTGACTTATCCAATCAGAATGAGGCGAAGAGTACACGCCCCGCCCCCTTACCACACCGTGACCAATCAGAGTATTCAGATGGACTGCGACTCCCTACCCATTCCCACATTTTCCGGGCGCCCTTTACCAACATGGCTGCCGGCGGAGCCCTCTGGGACTCGTAGTCCTCCCGTCGCAAGTCTTCCTAACCTAAGAGAGCCGCGCCCCGGACATTGTGTGAAGGCCTGTGTGCCTCCGCGATGGTTGCTGGGAGTTGTAGTTCTCTGCCTGGTCTCTGCCCCTTCTGTTTCCGGTGCCGTCACGGGACAGAGCAGTCGGTGACAGCCCCGAGGGCCCCCGCCCGGCGCCCATGGCCGAGCCGGACCGTGAGTCGGGGGCCCCGGTGGGAGGGTCGGGCCGCGCCGGGGCCTGGCTGAGGGCTGCAGGCCCCGGGGCCCGAGGACCGGCATGGTGGGGCTGGAGGTTGGGGCTGCATGGCGGAGAGTGGGATTCGGGGGGACGGGAGGTCGTTGCTAAGTGATCCATCCTGCCAGGTTGTTGGGTTTCTGGGTCGCGAGATTTTAAGGGTCCGTTTGCCACGTCCCCCAAATTACTAACGATCCCGCGTTTCTCGCACCTTGGTTGCTGAGGACCCTCGTTGCTAAGGACTTAGATTGTCGCGGACCCGGTTGCTAAGGGTACCTGGTTGTTAGGGGGAACTGTAGGATGCTAAGGGACCCCTGGTGTCCCCTCCTATCTCTTCCTTCTAGTTCCTGTGTCACCCCCTAAACATACCATCCCCACTGCACCTCCCTTTCTAAAGTCGTCTCTAGTCAGAGTATCTCTTCTTATCTCCTGTCTTCCTTTTTAAACTTCCCTCTGTAAATTTATCCCTCCCTGGGCTCGCGCGCGCTCACACACACTCACTATTTCCTTCCTCACTTCTAAGTCCTCATCTACGCCCTGAATGCTTTACTTTCTCCTCTCTCTCCTAAACCTTCCTGCCCCGCTCTCGTTGTCCCTCATTAATCACCTCTCCTCTTTGTCCTGTCCAACGTAGTATCTGCTTCCCCCCACCCACCCCTCCCCCCCTCTACTCCATTTTTGACCCCACCTCCCACCCCAGTATAATTAGGTTGGTGGGTCTTCTTGTCCCCTGCCCTTCCCCTTTGAAGCCCTTCCTTCCCCCTTAACCATGCCCCCCACTGTAACCACGTCTGCTCCGCCTCCTCCCCAGCCTCTGACCCTCTGGAGACCCAGGCAGGGAAGGTGCTGGAGGCTCAGGTGAGATTTGGGGAAGGGTGGAGGGAAGGAGAGAGATGGACTTGTTCCCACACCCCACACTCGGGGGAGGTGGCAGAGGGGAGACAGTCACCCCAGGACCCTCAGCTCACTGCCCCACTGTCCCTTGCCCCCCCCTCCCCAACTCCTGCTCAGCCTCCTAGGGAATGGTGGATTCTGGCAATTGTCGGAGCAAGACGTGCAACCTTAACTGCAGGCCTGCCCTCCCAACCTTTTCTCCTTCCTCGCCCCCGCCCTGTCCTTTCTGGGCCTCATTTATGCTGCGCACGGAAGACACAGGTGTCCAGTTTGATCCCTGAACTCACAGATCGCATGGACAAGTGACTAGAAAACGCCCTCCAGAGGGGATTCTGAAAGTAGCTCGAGGCAGAGTAAACCTTGTGGGGCCGCAGGGAGTCCCGCCGGCCCCTTCCCTGGAGGAGTCCGCAGGCTGGGCCAGGCGTCAGACCGGGATATGGACACATCACAGTTAGCGGAGGGTGACTTCGAATTTTCTTGGGCGGTGAGCAATGGCACTCCACGCAGAGGGCAGAGCTTGCGCAAAGACCGGGGGCCGCGAAGGGTGTGATGTGGTCAGCAGTCAGGTGCCTGGGGGTGCTTAGCTAATTATATTCGAGGTTAGCATTTATTGAGTACTTATTCCAGCCAGAGTACTTACTGAATACTCTGCTCAGGGCTCTGTGAACATCATCTCATTTCGTCTTCCCAGAATCCCTGTGGGGGAGCAAGGCCCACGGTGGCCATTTTACAGATGCGGCCGAGCTGTTAAGTGACTCATCCTCTGTCCCCCCGGCTAGAAGAGCAGGGACTGCTTTGGATCCCACAGTACCGGGCACATTGCCTTCCAGACACTTCAGGGAGATGGAGACAGGCCACCTCCCAGAGACTTGAAGGCCCCCCCGAGCGCCTCCAGCTCCCCCTTAGGCCAAGTTGCTCCCACATGCTGGGCGGGGCCCCCCAGCCCTTCCACAGAGCCTCACTGTCCGCCGCCTGAAAAGATGCCAAGCCGCCCACAGACGCGAGATCGCCGTTCAGATGTAGGGCAGGCCCGAAGCTGTGAGGCCTAAAGCACCTGACAGATGCAGGCCAGGGCCACGCCGAGGGGGTGAAGGCTTCCTGCCAGGCCCGGGCTTCTCCCCCGCCTGGCTCCCGGGGCCCAACCGCTGCCACAGAAAAAAGGTTTCATGTTCCAGAGGGATCCTCGGTCCCAGAAAGAGAGATTCGGGGACGTAAATTGCAGTATTGTCTGTGACCGGGCAAAACTGGAAACAGCCCAAACGGCTGTCAGCAGACGGGCTCAATGAAGTATAGCTCGTCCTCACAATGCGACACTATGTAGCTTGCTTAAGGAAGGGGCCGGGTCTGTAGTATATTGTTCCGCGGAAACTGCGAGGTGCAGCGTCGTACTATGGTAGGCCCCGTTTCTGGAGAAATAAATGAGTTTTCTATGCAGAGAGAAAAATCTAGAGCGATTGCCATTCTCCTGTTCATAGTGGTTACATTGACCCGGGCTGGGCAAGGGAACTCAGGCAAGCGCCTCAAGTCATGCATTGTCTAACGGCCAGAGTTTTTGCAAAGCTTGTCTTAGAAAGCAATTTTTTAAAAAAAATGTAAGTACGTTTGGAAGTGCAGTTGTGATTCAAAAAGGCTTGGGACCAGAGCTGAGAAAGATGGGGGAGGGGGTTGCCAGAGGGGTTTTAAGCAGGAGAGTGAGTTGGTCAGAACCGGGGTTTTGCGAGGTCCATTGCAGGACCCAGCCGTGGTGTAGCGCATGGCAGGTATCCACTCGCTCAGTGGTGGATGGTTCTGGTGCAACTGCTGGGGGCCAGACCCTGTTGTTGGTGCTGGCATCCAGCGGTGAACACCAAAGGCCCCCGCCATCTTGGGGCTGACATCATGCTGGACTCCATACACGTTGGTGGTCGGATAGTTAGACTGGAGAAGCCAGCAAGAGGGGCTCTTGGAGCCGAGGAGGGGGTGGGCTGACACAGTCAGACCATCGCCCCCAGGGCAGCAGAGTAGATCGGAGGTGGAGGCTGAGTCAGGGAGCTTAGGGAAGAGGCCAGGACAGGGTCCCCAGAGGGAGAACAGGCTGGACCCAGGTGGAGCCCTGGGCTGGGGATGCATCATGCCGGGAGGGCAGGAGGAGGAGACAAAAATTAGGGGACAGAAGCCACACTGAGATGGGACGTAACGTAGGAGGAAGAACAGGTTTGGGGGGGGGGGGTGCCGAGGCCAGTTTGGAACATGGTGGGAAAGAGAGGCCAGGGGTCACTTGGAGGGAGGCATCCGGGAGACTGTGGGAACCCCGTATCTGGGAACAGAGGGGTAGCACTGTCAATGCCTGGGCCAAGGCCATGGCAGCTAGCCCAGGAAAGGTGGAGAGAGGAAGGCCCGGGACAGAGTCTCAGCCCTGCCGTCCGGGAGCCTGACTGAGGGGAGGCGTATATAATGAGACGGAGGGGTCGGGAAGGTGGTGGCCAGGGCTCCCAGCAGGAGCGTCCAGGGCCCCAGGGTGAGGACCGAGGCGTTTCCACCGGCATCAGTCACATGAGTGACTCGGGTGAGGAGGGCCGCGGGGGTGCAGGGAAGGGCGCCAGGCCTACGTTGCAGGGGACGGGCGGGGCTGCAGGGCGAGGACATGAGACATCAGGGAGTAGTCGGTGCTCCCTGAGCACTCACCCCACCGGCTGCTGCTGGGAGCACCCCTCACCGGTTAACCCATTCCTCTCAGAGAGCCCCCGGAGGCACTGCCCTCTGGGCTCCATTCCAAGATGAGGAGCATCAGGCTCAGAACAGCAGGGACAGTACAGGACACTGCGCCCCTCGGGAGCAGCAGGGCTGCAACGGGGGCAGCCCAGCCCCGAGCCCGCACACTGGCCCCCCGCCGCACCTCCCTTCCTCGGGCCCACTCCCCGCCAGAGCCCTTCCCCCCAGAGCCGGGTGCCACCCTCCCCTCTCCTCCCTCCCTAACCCCACTTCTGGGGCCTGGTCACCCCACCCCCACCCCTTCCAGGACTCAGATTCAGACACTGAGGGAGGAGCGACTGGCGGAGAAGCAGAGAGTGAGTATCTTCCCTGGGAATGGGGTCCTGGGGGAGCCGCTTAAGGCAGGATCCAGTTGCTGCCCTCACCTCCGCCGAAGGTGCCATTCAAAGGACGTAATAATGGGTGCAGAGCCAGCACCTGAGGTCCCTGGCTGTGGGAGGGTAGGGGATCCCCGTGGGGGGGGGTGGCCTCAGCATCCTGACCGAACGCCCACCCTGCTCCTCTCTTTCTCTCTCTGCTTTTTTGGCCAGTGGACTTCCTGCGGAATTTCTTCTCCCAGACGCTGGGCCTGGGCACCCAGAAGGAGCGTCTGCTGGACGAGCTGACCCTGGAAGGGGTGACCCGCTACATGCAGAGCGAGCGCTGTAAGACCCGGGCCTGCTGGGCACCCTGACTTCTCAGCCCCAGCCACTCGACCCCTTCACGCCTCTTGTTTGCAAGGAACAAGATACCCAACTCAAACTGGCTTGCCCCAAAAGAGGAGTGCAGCCCCTCTAACTAAAAGCCAGCACTGAGAGCGGCTGGATTCGTTCAGAGGCTCACATGTTGTCCAAAACCTGACCGCCCTGGGGCGCTGTTTTTCCGTTCAAGGTCAGAGGGCGGCTCCCGGCAGGCCTGAAGGCCAGGGCTAGCCCCTCCCCCCAAGAGTGCACCTTTCCTCCTGGGGTTCAAGCAAAAGAGCAGAGATTGGCTCCAGTCGGGCCAGGTCGGGTGACACCTCCTACCCCCTGGGCAGACCCGGGCCACACCTCCATCGCTGATTGGCCTGGCCCTGGGTGAAGATGATGCCTATAGGAATTACCTGGTAGGGTCCTTGGGGTGCCCTGAATTGATAGACATGGAACTACCTGACCAAGGGCCTGGCACAGAGCAAGATCCGCGGACCCTATGACAATTATTACAGGAAGCGTGTTTTGGGGGGGGTATGTGGGTGCCTCTCTACTAGGTCACCATGTCATTTCTATTTCTCACTGCGGATTGAGGTCACCAGAGTCTGAGAAACCAGGCCCTCAGCGAAAACAATGGACCCTTTGAGGGTCCTGAACAGCCTTCTGTTGAGGACGTCTTCGCCGTCTTCTCCCTCTTCCCCATCCTCCGCTGCTGCCAGCGCCCTGCTCAGGCGCCCAGGCTTTCTGCCCTGAGCCCCCCTCTCCCAGGGCAGGCCGGGCAGCCGTCTGCACCCAATTCCTGGCCTGGGTGCACCCCAAAGAGAACACAGGCAATGGCCACAAAGCTTTTGTTCCTTGCTTCCTCATGCGCTTGAGTGTTAGGACAGCGGCTCATGAGGCTGCTTGTGAGGGAGCAGAGTAAAGGGCACCAGTTAACTGAGCCCTCACCGTTTGCCAGCAACCGGGCTAAGCACTTGATAGGCGCCCTGTTATTTGGTCTTCCCAAAAGCCCCGGGCACTTGTGAAACAATTCAACTCTTACCACGTCTTCCCGTTTTCTTTTCTTTTGTTTTTCTTATATTTAAAGTTTATTTTGAGAGGGGGAGGAGCAGAGAGAGAATGAGAGAGAGAGAGAGAGAGAGACAGAATACCAAGCAGGCTCCACGCTGTCAGCACAGAGCCCAATAAGGGACATGATCTCACGAACCGTGGAAATCAAGAGTCAGGCACTCAACCGACTGAGCCACCCAGGCGCCCATTTCCATCTTCTTTTCGGACAGCCGGGGAAAAAATGGGGGAACAAAGGACTTACACGTGTACAAATCCTGGGTCTCAAGAAGTACAATTGACTCAAAGAATAATAGCAAACACATATGTAGTGTTTGCTCGGTGCCGGGCACTGATCTAAGCTTTACATGAATGAATTCATTCTCTGGATGGCCCCATGAAGTCAGTACTGTAAGTACGGATGCCCATTTTACAGAGCAGGAAGCTGAAGCCCAGAAGGGAGGTCTGAACTAAGACACCTCCCCCTCACTGGCGAGGAGGAGAGCCAGGATTGGAAGCTCTTACCTCCCTGCTTTTCACTGGATGCGGACCAAGAGTGCCAAAGCTTTGGCCTTCACCAGAAAATCATCAGCCTGATGGTTGGTTGATGACAGAGGAAAGGAATATGCTGCAAGAATGTATATGATATGCTAGAAACAGATGTCATTCAAGACTGTGTCCAAACGGTGAGGCCTGGGGGCGCCTGGGTAGCTCAGTCGGTTAAAGGTCCATCCTCAGCTCAGGTCATGATCTCACGGTTCGTGAGTTCGAGCCCCGCATCGGGCTTTGTGCTGACAGCTCAGAAACGAGGCTGCTTTGGATTCTGGGTCTCCCTCATTCCCTGCCTCTGTTCTGCTCACACTGTGTGTGTCTCTCTCTGCCTCTCCCCTGTTTGTGTTCTCTCTTAAAAATAAATAAAGAGTTAAGGGAGGAAAAAAGTGAAGAGTGGCCAGAGATTTTTACAATAACCGGTAGCTCTTCCAGAAGACACCTGTGGCCCCCAGCCTTCTCACTAAGATCTGCACTTTCTCTAGAACTAGTCAGGAGGAGAAACTTCCCTCCATGTGCCCTTTTCTCGAATCTAAGTTGGCATAATTTCAAACCATAGATTCCTTGTCCCCATCCTGGCTTTGCGACCTGTTGACTGTGTGACCCTTCCTCTCCCTGAGCCTTGGTTTCCTCGTCTGTGAAATGGGGGTGTTAACTCCACCCATCTTGAGATGTTCGGGAAGACCATTCATGTATTTGAAATGTCTGCCCCAGGGCCTGGCCCTGAGCCAACAGTCTGGGGGGCTGTGATGTTCTTTTGGGGCCGAGCCCACTGTCACCTGATGCCTCAATTCCTCTCCTCCAGGTCGCAGGGTGATCTGTTTGGTGGGAGCTGGAATCTCCACGTGTAAGTGCCTCCTCTCCCCCAGTAGCCATCGTCACATTGAGGGACCCCTTTTCAGAGGCTGGGGGGAGCCACGTCTGGGCCCTTGACGGGGGAGGAAGGATGGGGTATAGATGGGGCCCAGGTCCCTGACCTGTGTTCCCTGCCCCTCCTCCCCCAGCTGCGGGCATCCCTGACTTCCGCTCCCCATCCACGGGCCTCTACGCCAACCTAGAGAAATACCATCTTCCCTACCCGGAAGCCATCTTTGAGATTGGCTACTTCAAGGTTTGTACTCCCCAGGGGGGAGTGTCTGTAACGGTGGGGGGATGGGATCGCCCGACTGCAGGTCTCAGCTCACCATCGGGATGCCGGTTCTGTCTCCCACAGAAACATCCAGAGCCCTTCTTTGCTCTCGCCAAGGAACTCTATCCTGGGCAGTTCAAGGTGAGCTCTCTTTTCTCTGGTGGACAGGAAACTCGGGGCGGGTGGGGGCATGGAAAAGCTTCCTCTGGGGCCTTTCAGACAAATGCCGCATGGGCCCAGGGCTGCCTGGGTCCAACCCCTGGTCCCTCATTTTCTGCCATTGAAGAAAATGAGCCTTGAGCCTCAGTTTTGTTATCTGTAAGATGAAGCTGATGATAGCCTATGGGACTTCTTGGAAGGCCTCCTGAGTTAACAGTCCATGTCAGACCCCAGACAGGAGCCAGGCTTCTTTTGGGCAGACCCCAGCTCTGCACCTGTGTGATTTTGTAAACCAGTTCACCTCCTGTGCCTCAGTTTCCTCATCCATGAAATGGGGCTAGCGCCACCCAACTCCCCTTCCCCCCCCCCCACCCCCGGCCCCAGACCGATGTGTGATCATTCCGTGAGGCAGAACAGCCAGGGCGCCTAGAAAAGTGCCTGGCTCACTGCAACCCGCAGCCAATGTGCTCTGTCATTATCACAATGTTGGGATTGCTCCCCTCCAGCCCACCGTCTGCCACTACTTCATCCGCCTGCTGAAGGAGAAAGGGCTGCTGCTGCGCTGCTACACGCAGGTAGGGGCCACGGGGGGCAACCCCGGGCAGAGGGCAGAGGGGGACCTGCCGGGGGTGTCCTCAGCCTCGGGCCCGGCCCAGTTCCTTGCCACGTGACCCACAGTGAGACCCCTACCCCCTCTCAGCCTCAGTCTCCCCTTCTGTAAAGCAGAGGCCAGAACGGCTTGGCCCTTGGCCGTTCGGGTCCCTGGTGACTTGGCAGCGAGCTCCTCTGGGAGCCATCCTGTGCATGGCGACAAAGGACCTCACACCTGAGGGGCCGCTCCAGGCACTGTGGATTTCACATTTGATTAGGAGTTTCTGTACATGGCCACAGAGTGACTCGATCTAACCAAATCAGTACATTTTGACCATTTGCCAGCTGCTGAGCACGGAGCCTAAAGGAAGGGGGGGCTTTAAATAGTGTGCCCTGATGCGGGGTAGTGCGGGGCCCATGGCTCCTGCGTGGCAGGTACTTAGCCGAGGCCTGGCCCTGGGGTTCCCTGGCAAGGACAGCTCCCATAGTTGGCTTCTAGATGAGTCAGCAAGGTGCTTCTGGGGTCTTGCACCCCTAGCGGTAAAAACTGCGCCTCTACCTTTGTTTTATGAGTTTGTGTTTTATGAACGCGTGTGAATACGCATTGGAGTGACGTAGCACGGGGCGCCTGGGTGGCTCGGTGGTTAAGCATCAGACTTCGGCTTAGGGCGTGATCTCCCGGTTCGTGGGTTGGAGCCCCGTGTGGGGCTCTGTGCTGGAGCCTGCTTCGGATTCTGTGTCTCCCTCTCTCCCTGTCCCTCCTCTGTCTGCTTTCACTCGGTCTCTATCTCTCTTTCTCAAAAATAAATAAACAGTAAAAAAAAAAACTGAAAAGAAATTACATGATGAGCAGGAACAGTGATATCACACTCTACGTGAGACTCAAAAACCCAAAATTAGAAAAGAGAGAGAATACTTGAGCGTAAACAGGTGTCCTAACTCTCTCTTCCTGCATCTGCAGCCCACGAGGCTGCCACGGCAGGGGGGGAGGATTTTTTTTTCAAGTCCAGATTTCTCAGATGGGGTCAGGTGCTCCTGCCTAGCTGCCTCGGGCCGGTGGTGGCAGCTGGGGAAGGGACAGCTGCCTCCTTCCAGGAGGACACCCCGTCCCCCCGGCTCAGGAAAAACCCCACCTTTCTTCCCAGAGTCAGTTTCATCCACGGGACATGGCTCAGACAGCCTACAAACCGCTTGCTTGAAACCCAGTGCCTTCCAGGCATGACTTCCTGAAATTTCCATCACAGCCCTGGTAGCCATCTTCCGTCAGGGGTGTTTACTGAGCGCAGGCCTGGTGCCAGGCCCTGCTGGCAGCGACGTCCCCGCCCCCCTAGGGCCACTAGTCTCCTGCAGGGACAGAGACATTCTGGGCAAGATGGATAAGGACAGCTTGTCAACAAGATGTCAGGGAAGACCTCACTGAGAAGGGGACTTTTAGACAAAGACCTGGAGCCGGGGGAAGGGGGGATGATCTTGGGGGAGAGTGTGTTCCAGGCAAAGGGGACAGCCAGGGCAAAGGTCCTGAGGTGAGAGCGTATTTGGCGTGTTCGAGAAGCTGGATCTGAGTGAGCAGAGAGAATGGCAGTAGAGAATGGCAGTAGAGAATGGAGGAGATGAGCTCAGGGAGGTGACGGGCAGATCGCGGGGTGGGGGTGGGTTCTTGGGGCCACAGGAAGGGCTTTGTCCTTTAGGCCGCCACTGAGTAGGACAGTGCTGCAGGGGAGGGGATGTGACCTGACCCAGGTGTCCCTCTGGCTGCGGAGGGGACAGAGCGAGGAGGAGGCCAGGAGGAGGCCGCTGCGACAGTCCCAGCAGGAGAAGGGGCCAATGAGGGGAGAAGTGTTTCTCCAAAACAGATTGGTTTTGAAGGTGGAGCCTGGTTGTGTGCGCAGCCGAACCCCCCTAGCCCCTCCCTCGGGAGCAAGCGGGCTCTGGTACTTGGAAGCCACATAAATCCCTGCTGGGTTGGGGCGGGGGGCGGGGAGGCACAGGCAGTGCTCGCCTACTTCCCACGCTCTGTGTGCGATTCCACTGCACCTGCGGCCCTAGAACGCCGGTGACCGAAAACAGATAAACGTGGAAAAACACGTTCCACTCTCATCTGTCAAGAAACTTTTTTTTCACACTTGCCACCCTCTCCATCAACCTCGGCCACTTTTTGAGTCACTGACCCCGTTTTCTGGAACACATTGCCTTCACTGCTTTCTGAATTGCGATGAGACAGCACTTTTGGAGCTCCGTGGGATGCTATTTTTATCTCAAGATACAAGTATCCATTCGTGAGAACGCGCCCTATTCACTCAAGCCACCGTGAGGCCGCAGCAAAGCGGCTTCGGGTTCCTTTAAATGCGTCCAGGCCATTTACACTGCACACACTTACACTGCACATAGGGCTGGGACTTGGCGTGTTTTCATTTCCTGTGTGGAAGACTCTTCCGTACCCACCTCTTTGTTTCTTTCTTTTCTTTCTTTCTTTTTCCCTTCCTTCCTTCCTTCCTTCCTTCCTTCCTTCCTTCCTTCCTTCCTTTCCCTTTCCTTTCTTTCTATTTTATTTTTAAGGAATCTCTACACCCAGCATTGAGAACTCGAACTCACAACCCGGAGATCAAGAGTTGCCCGCTACCCCAGCTGAGCCAGCCAGGCGCCACCGCCGCGCCCCCCCCGCACCCCCCCTCCTCGCCCCAATCTTTCAAAGCTGCCATTGCCATCATGTCCAGCAGGGGGACGTGGTGTTTTGAAACAAGAAGGGAGCCAAGGTTTAAAAAGCAAGAGATTTCAGATGCAAATCAAGACTTCGGGGGCGCTTGGGTGGCTCAGTCGGTGGCTTGAGCATCCAGCCTCGGCTCCGGGTCATGATCTCTCTGGTTTGTGGGTTCGAGCCCCGCATCAGGCTCTGTGCTGACAGCTGGGAACCTGGAGGCGGCTTCGGGTTCTGACTTTCCCTCTCTTTGTCCCTCCCCCGCTCGTACTCTCTCTCTTTCTCAAAAATAAAAAATGTTTAAAAAAAAAAAAAAGGAAAAGAAATGAAAAGCCAGACTTGAGGCTCATCTTGAAACTTGAGAAGAGCCGGCTGCCCCCTGGGTGCCTTTCCCAGGGGGAGCTCTTGGCTGGAGCTGAGTGGCCACTGCCCACCGTTACCCCTGTCCTCACCGTGCTCTGCTTCCTGCTTCACGCCCAGGCCACATGTCGCTTGCTGTATACCATCATCCTTTCATCATTAATCGCTGCTAATCCTTGAGGGGAGGGCTTCCTGGGGCCATACCCCCCAGCCTCCTGCTTCCCTCCCTCGCGGCCCCTGCTGTTGCTGATTTCTCCTATCACCTTTAAAAATATTCTATATGTGGGACTCCTGGGGGGCTCAGTTGGTTGAGCATCTGACTCTGGATTTCGACTCAGGTCACGATCTCACAGTTCATGAGTTCGAGCCCCACGTCGGGCTCTGTACTGACAGTGTGGGGCCTGCTTGGGATTCTCTCTCTCTCTCTCTCTCTCTCTCTCCATCTCTTTACCCCTCCCCTGCTCCCTCTCTCTCAAAATAAATGAATGAACTTTAAAAAAAATTCCTTTCTTAAAAAAAAAATTCCATACGAAGGCAAACAAACAGGCACATGTTCCCGCAGCCTTTGTTCCTCTGTGCCTTTTAACATCTTGGAGAGATTATTTCAATATCAGTGCATACAGGTCAGCCTCAGCCTTTTCTTGTTTGTGGTTTCTCTCTCACAAGTGGCCTCAGAGAATAACAGAGGCATTTAAGTAGTTCTTTTACGTGCCCGTTATTTATTTGCGCGCACGCTGCTGGCGCGCGTGTGAGTGAGGCAGTAGACTGAGTCAAGTAACAAAGGCAGAAACTAACGCAGGGGGAGGGGCAAGGCCGCCAAGCGAGCGTCTGGGAACAGTGGCTCTTGTCTGCGCATTTGGGGAACACGCTGATTGCTGGCAGGGAGCAGGGAGCGCGGCTGGGGCCGTCTGCCCTTGAAAGAGAATCCTCTGGGTTGTTCGCAGCATCTCAGCTGTAGGCCGCACGTGACCGGCCGTCTCTGTGTGGCGTCGGCTGGTGTGCTCTGTCAGCACCTGCCTCTACAGCATTTCTCGCGGGCAAACAAAAGCTGCTGCCAAGGGGCTGCGTGCTTTAAGCAAAATGAGAGCACACGTGTCTATGTGGAAGAGAAGAATAGCTAGCGGAAAAGACCTGAGTCTTAAAAGGACACAAGTTAATATGCCATCTCTGAAACAGCCCCCTCCCCATAAGAAGCCTGACTGCTAAGTAGGAAAATAGGGATGGAGAAAACCAAATAAACCCTCCTGATTCCTTTATTTATGTTAATGCTTGGCCAGGGCTGCCACATACAGCTGTGCAGGTTGGGCACTGCACAAGGATGCCACATCTGAGGGGGCTCTATTTACCATGGAGGCATTGTAGGTTTGTATGTTAATTTTGACACATTTCTGGCAGGCGGCACTAACCAAACAACTTTTCTGAGAAATGCTAAGGTCTCTGAATGTGCAGGAAAACTCCATATGGGCTGACGGTGGCAGTGAACCTGGGCTCACTGACACAAGTTTGGGCCCCACCTTGAATCATCTGGGGCTTCCACACGGTCGGGGGCCACTATCGGGGTGAAGAGAGCAGTTTATAGGCACACCCCGCCCCGTGCTTGCTTTTCTCGGCAACTCCCTGCACCGCTGCCGGGAGGGGTGTGCCGCACCGCTGAGCCTCTTCCCTGCCCCCCCAGAACATCGACACCCTGGAGCGAGTGGCGGGGCTGGAGCCCGAGGACCTGGTGGAGGCCCACGGCACCTTCTATACGTCCCACTGCACCAGCGCCCTCTGCCGACGGGAGTACACGCTAAGCTGGATGAAAGGTGAGGCGCCGGAGGCTGTCCCCAAGGGCAGGGCCCCCACGCCGTGGACACCCATTGTGTCCTGCTCAGTAGATGATGGCAGCACCCCAAGATTGGAGGGGGCAGCGGAGTTTCATTGCTGCCAACACCGCCTCACAAGCAGGTTATGACGGAAGCAAGCTCCAGACCAAATTCGGTCCCATGGCCGCCTCAGGCTGTTCTCTGAGGTCACGACACCCTAGCTCTTTGCCCTTTGAGGGGCTCCCTTCTTACCTTACACGAGGGGCTCATGACGGCAAACTCAACGACCTTCTGAAAAGAGCAGAACTATCTGATAGAACTTTCGGAGAGGAGGGAAATATTCCCTGTCTGCACTATCCAGTATGGCAGCCAACGCTCAGGTGGTCGTTGAGCACTTGAAAATGTGACTGATGAATGGAATTTGTCGTTTTGGGGTCATTTTTATGAGTGTAAATGTTGAAAGCCATGACCATGACCGCCTTATCCGACAGCACTCTTCTAGAGGCACGGGATCCAATAACCTATTAGTCTGGGTCAGGCAAGCAGATCCCATGGGGTGCCAGGCGTGGCCAAGGACGCAGACTGGGGGGGCGTCCCTAGGGACAGGCTATAGGGCTTGCTGAAGTCAGAGTCCCTGTTCACGGAAGGGCAAAGTGTCAAAAAAAAAAAAAGGGGGCAAAAAATTCAGCCAGCCCACATTTCTTGAATGCCAGCGAGAGCCTTTGCCTGACACCCATTGTGCAGCTAAGAAGCCACACATTTCCCCCATGGAAAGCCATCTCTGACGCTCTTTATGCTGATCTCACAAAGCCCCTGGTGTCCGCGTGAGAAGCGACAGCTGCATATTTGCTGTGGGGCCCCCGGAGCACGAAATGCCAGCTGACCGCCCCTGGGGCCAGGAGTCTTGAACAGCCCCCGTGCACGCAGCTGGGGGCAGGGTACGGAGGCACACGACCCCCTTCCGCCTCGACGCCAGCAGTAGCCCCCGCAGCCGCCCCCCCTAGAACCTCACGCTGTCGCCTCCGACGTTCCTAAGAAAAAACGGTGCTCTGCTCTGTAAATATTCGTCGAAGGAACGAAGAGTTGAACAAATCAGCTAGGGTTCTGGGACTTGCAAGCGACAGAGTGTTCAAGCTTCCTTAATCGATAAGCAGTAGGGAGCGTGATGGTTATAAGGCTGGGGGGAGGGGGGTGTCCCCATCCCAAGGTCATGGACACACTAGGCCTCTCGCCCAGGATGCACTAGGGCTCCCCTCAAAGCCGCGCTCGGAGAGCTTTATTGTCCAGGTGGGGGTGGCGGGATCGTGTGGCATCTGAGGGGCAGCGTCTGCGCGTTCACCGTTCTGGTGTAAATTCTTTAATTCCGGAGCCACCCCGGGAATCCTGGGGGGCGGGGCAGGTGGGGGGAGCTCCCTAAGCAGGGAGCGGGGCCAGCACCCCCGAGGGCCCCCAGCGCCTGGCAGTGAGGGAGGCTGCAAAGCGCACACTATAGCCCCGAGTGGCTCACCCCTCCTCCCCCCCTCCCCCGCGCCCAGAGAAGATCTTCTCCGAGGTGACTCCCAAGTGTGAGAAATGTCACAGCGTGGTGAAGCCTGGTGAGCCCCGCCCCCGCCACGAGCCCCGCCCACCCCGCCTCCGGCCACCCTCTGTCCCTGCCCAGTGCCCTGGATGTGCCCCCGGGAGAAGGGGTTCTGCCGCCCCTAACCTGTCCCAGCTGCTCTGCAGCTCCCGCCCCCGCCCTGGGGACAGCCTCCTGCCCCGCCCCTTTCCTCCCTCGCTCTTCCTCTCTCCCCCTTTCTGTCTCTCTCTCTGTCCCTGTCTCTGCCTCCCGGTTCACCTTCCCTTTCTGTCTCTGTTTCTGTCTCTGTGTCTGTGTCCATCCAACTCTGCGCCAGACATCGTGTTCTTCGGTGAGAACCTCCCGGCAAGGTTCTTCTCCTGTTCTAAAGTGCCCCCACCGCCCCGCCCACGCTCTCCTGCATGCAGTCGGTAAGTGCCCCCCACGCCCCGCCCCACGCTCCCCCTGTGCAGTCAGTAAGTGCCCCCACGCCGCCCCCGCCCCCTGCGTGCAGTCGGTAAGTGCCCCCAGCCCCATGCAGCTCCCCTGCGTGCAGTCGGTAAGTGCCCCCACGCCCCGCCCCGCGCTCCCCTGCGTGCAGTCAGTAAGTGCCCCCCACGCTCCCCTGCCAGTCAGTAAGTGCCCCCACGTCCACGCCTGGTGCAGTCAGTAAGTGCCCCCCACTGGCCCCTGCGTGCAGTCGGTAAGTGCCCCCACGCCCCGCCCCACGCTCCCTGCGTGCAGTCAGCGTGCACGCCTCGCCGCCCAAGTGCCCCCACGCCCCGCCCCACGCTCCCCTGCGTGCAGTCAGCTCCCCTGCGTGCCCCCCCCCCCGCCCCCGCCCCACGGCTCCCTGCGTGCAGTGTGCCCCCACTCGCCCCACGCCTCCCCTGCAGTCAGTCAGTAGTGCCCCCCACGCCCCTTCCAGCTCCCCTGCGTGCAGTCAGTAAGTGCCCCCACGCCCCGCCCCCGCTCCCTGCGTGCGGTCAGTAAGTGCCCCCACGCCCCGCCCCACGCTCCCTGCGTGCGTCAGCAGTCCCCTGCGTGCAGTCAAGTGCCCCCCACGCCCCCACGCTCCTGCGTGCAGTCAGTAAGTGCCCCCACGCCCCGCCCCACGCTTACATTAAGCCCCCACGCCCCCGCCCCCGCTCACGGCGTGCAGTCAGTAGTGCCCCCACGCCCCGCCGCGCTCCCCTGGTGCAGTCAGTAAGTGCCCCCACGCCCCACGCTCCTGCGTGCAGTCAGTAATGCTCCCAGCTGCGTGCAGTCAGTAAGTGCCCCCACGCCCGCCCCGCTCCTGCGTGCTCAGCCCCCACGCCCCCCCCACGCTCCCCTGCGTGCAGTCAGTAAGTGCGCCCAAGGGCACACGCCCCGCCCCTCGCGGCAGCTGCGCTCCCTCACGCCCCGCCCCTGGTGCAGTCAGTAAGTGCCCCCCACGCCCGCCCACGCTCCCCATGCAGCCAGTGCGTCAAGTGCGCCCCACGCCCCGCCCCTCGCTCCGCAGTCAGTAAGTGCGCCCCACGCTCGCGCCGCCTCCGCTGCAGTCAGTAAGTGCCCCCACGCGCCCCACGCTCCCTGCGTTTGCAGTAAGTGCCCCCACGCCGCCCCACGCTCCCTGCGTGCAGTCAGTAAATTGCCCCCACAGTGCTCCCCGCCCCCCTCGCTCCATGTGCAGTCAGTAAGTGCCCCCACGCCCCCGCCCTCGCTCCGCTGCGTGCAGTGTAAGTGCCCCCCACGCCCCGCCCCCGCAGCCCCCTGCGTGCAGTCAGTAAGTGCCCCCCACACCCGCCCCACACTCCCCTGCATGCAGTCAGTAAGTGCCCTCGCTCCCTGCATGCAGTCAGTAAGTGCCCCCCACGCCCCGCCCCACACTCCCCTGCATGCAGTCAGTAAGTGCCCTCGCTCCCCTGCATGCAGTCAGTAAATGCCCCCACGCCCCGCCCAGCTCTGCATGCCCTGTCAGTAAGTGCCCCCACACCCCGCCCACTCACATGCAGTCAGTAAGTGCCCTGCATGCAGTCAGTAAGTGCCCCTCACAGTCAGTGGTGCCCCCCACACCAGTCAGTAAGTGCCCCCGCCCACGCTCCCTGCATGCAGTCAGTAAGTGCCCCCACACCCCGCCCCACACTCCCCTGCATGCAGTCAGTAAGTGCCCCTCACTCCTGCATGCCCAGTAAGATGCCCCCACGCCCCGCCCCTCGCTCCCCTGCATGCAGTCAGTAAGTGCCCCCCACACCCCGCCCCACACCCCTGCATGCAGTCAGTAAGTGCCCCTCACTCCCCTGCATGCAGTCAGTAAGTGCCCCCACGCCCCGCCCTCGCTCCCCTGCATGCAGTCAGTAAGTCACCCCCACACCCCGCCT
Organism: Proteles cristata cristata; assembly: GCA_017311185.1. Lineage (NCBI taxonomy): Eukaryota > Metazoa > Chordata > Mammalia > Carnivora > Hyaenidae > Proteles > Proteles cristata. The sequence goes on along the minus strand of JAESUZ010000533.1, from coordinate 48,442 downwards.
CCCACCATGCAGGTCAGTAAGTGCCCTCACCCTCCCTGCATGCCCCACTCTCTTGCATGCAGTCAGTAAGTGGCCCCCCACCCCATGCTCCCCAAAGTTGGGGCAGCCAGGGCTGTGCCCTGGGCAGGTGGCTTCCCCAACTAGCTGCAGGTGGAGGATGGGAGGAGGCGGCTGGGCCTCCGTTGAGCCTCCGGAGCCCTCACCGGCTGCCCCTCTTCACAGGACTTCCTGAAGGTGGACCTCCTCATCATCATGGGCACCTCCCTGCAGGTGCAGCCCTTTGCGTCCCTCATCAGCAAGTAGGTTGGGAGCTGGGACCGCAGGGGGGCTGCTGGGATCTGGGGGGGCCTGGACAGGTGCTTACCACTCAACTCGCCATCCCCCAGGGCACCCCTGTCCACCCCGCGCCTGCTCATCAACAAGGAGAAGACTGGGCAGGTGAGTTGGCTCCCTGTGGAGGCCCCTCTGTGTTCCCCTCCCCCTCCTCCCCGGGTCCCACCTGCCCTTTCACTGGCTTCCTGGAGATCTGGGCCCCTCAGCTCAGAGCCAGGAGCTCCAGAATCCGGGGGGGTCAGATGCCAGGCCACCTGGCCTCTAAGATCCTACAGGTACTCTGGGTCACTCGGGACTCTCTGAACAAGTGACAGATTCCAACTCAGAGCAACTTCAGCCATAACGGGAAGGCCATGCCTTCTGCAAGTGAAGAGTCCGCAGCACTGTGCGGGGAGGCGCCCACTCCCCCTTCCAGCTCTTTCCCTGCCGTGGCCGCCCTCCCTCATCCCTGGGGAGCCTGGTTCCTCGAGCAGCCCCAACATTCCCTGTGCCAGACGCTGTCCTGAGTACTTTCTTAACAGGCTCCACACACCCAATGTGGGGCTTGAACTCACCACTCTGAGATTAAGAGTTGTGTGCTCTCGGGGTGCCTGGGCAGCTCAGTCAGGCGCCCCCTAAATACTTTCTAAGTAGTAACCTGCTGCCGGTACAATGCTAGGAGTGGCTTGGTGGTTGCCCCCACTCTACAGATGAGGAAACTGAGGTTCAGAGAGGTCAAGTCACTTGAGCAAAGTCACAGAGCAGGGAATGAGCCCAGGCCACCCGGCTCCAGGGTCTGTGCTCTGAGCCTCCCTCTCCCCCGCAGACCGACCCTTTCCTGGGGATGATGATGGGCCTCGGAGGAGGCATGGACTTTGACTCCAAGAAGGCCTACAGGTGAGTCCTGGGCCTGTGCGGGTCAGGGCCAAGGTGCGAAGGAAGGTGTGAAGGCACCCGGACTGGAAGAGCGGGCAGGGGCCTGGGATGTGCCTGGGACCAGCTCTGACTGTCCCACTCACAGGGACGTGGCCTGGCTGGGTGACTGTGACCAGGGCTGCCTGGCCCTTGCCGACCTCCTCGGATGGAAGGTAAGGTGTGGGGCCACCTCGGCCTGGCCTGACCCCAGTCCCTAGACCCCTGCCCCACGGGTCCTCTGACCCCAGGATGCACGGTGACCTCTGACCTTGGTGAACTTCACCCCCAACCCGGCAGAAGGAGCTGGAAGACCTTGTCCGGAAGGAGCATGCCAGCATAGACGCCCAGCAGGCAGGGGCGGGGAACCCTAACCCCAACCCTTCAGCTTCGCCCAGGAAGTCCCCACCTCCCAGCAAGGAGGAGGCCCGAACCACGGAGGGAGAGAAACCCCAGTGACAGCATGTCTCCGGGGCAGGACCCAGCCCCCCGCGCCCGCGGGCCAGCAGAGCCCCACAGCCCTGGGCCCCTCTAACTTGCCGCTCTCGTGTGGGGAGCTCAGAACCTCATCCTGGCCTCTTAACTGCTCCCTCTCAAAACTGGGTTCCCAGCCCCTCCCCCCCACCCCCCCTACCCCTCACCTCTGATCCTGGCTGGTCTCTAACAGCTCCCAGGGCTGAGGCGGTCTCTAACCACCCGCAGGGCCGCAAGGCAGCCCCCCCTAACCTCTAACTGCTCCCCGGGCCTGGGCCACCTCTAAACTCCTAACTACTCTGGACCCGGGCCCCAGGGCTCCCGGGGCTCCCCGTGCCCTCCACGGCTCCTGGGGCCCTGGGGCCAGGTAGGCCCGGTGCCGCAAGTGCGGGTGCCTCAAACACCCCCCTGTCTGCGGGGAGCCGAGCCCGAAGGCCTCCCGAGTGTGTACCTCCGACTCCCGAAGCGGGTGCGATGCCGTCCCCTTCCCTTGGGACCCGCTGCCCACGCAGGGAGGGGCAGACAGTGTTGCTCACTGGAGACAAATTAAAAACAAAAGCAACTAACAATCAGGTGTCGGCCTCCCTGTTCCTTGCGCGGGCACATCAGGAAGCGCGGCGGAGAAACAGCAGAGGGGACTCCGCAGCCTGCGAGAGCCCGGGGCTCTTCCCCCCCCACCCCTGGGCCCCCAGGCGGCCCCAGTCCCTTCCTCCAAAGCCTAGTCACCTAAGGCCTGAGCCCCCAAAAGAGGGGAAGGTTGCTTTCAGATCCCCCCCCAGCCCCGCCTCTTCCCCCACCCATTCAGCTTCCTCTCTCTGTGAGGAACACTTTCACTTCCTGCTACTCCAGGCCTCCCCTCGAAGAACAGGTAGGGGTCCCCAGGGACCGCATGTCACCCCCCCCACTGCCGCCCTCTGGTATCAGGTTGCCGTCCCCATCCTGCCCTGCCCAGCACCACCGGCCTCCTCTTCCTCCTGTCAGTCCTCCTATCCTGCAACCCAGGCGAGCATCTGCCTCCCGGCCCCCACCCCTGCTGCCGGCTCTCCCCCGGACGGGGCGCCCCCTCACTGTCCCCACCCTTCCCCAAAGCCTGGTTTCTGGTCAGCAAGCCGAGTGATTCGTTAAGCTACTCATTACCCGTCTCCTATGCCACCCCAAGCAAGAATGGAGGCCCCTGAGAGCAGGGGCCTGTCCTGTCCACCGCCTTCCCCCCGGGGACTGGCACCTCACTCTGGGCTGTACTTCAGTGTTTGTGCACAGACGAATGGCCCCGGCCGTCTCACTCCCCGGACGGCTGTGCGGAAAATAGTCCAAGAATGCCCACCTCAAAGCATAACCCACTCTAGCTAGGGCTGTGTGCTGGCTTTAAGAGTTGAGGCCCAGGGGCGCCTGGGGGCTCAGTCAGTTAAACATCCAATTCTGGCTCAGGTCACGATCTCACAGTTTGTGAGTTCAAGCCCTGTGTTGGGCTCTGTGCTGACAGCTCAGAGCCTGGAGCCTGCTTCGGATTCTGTGTCTCCCTCTCCCCCTCCGGCCCTACCCCCACTCACGTTTTGTCTCTCTTTGTCTCTCTCTCAAAAATAAATAAAAGTTAAAAAAAAGAGAGAGAGAGAGAGACAGAAAGTTGAGGCCCGGTGGGGGCACCTGGTTGGCCCAGCCATAGAGCATACGACTCTTGATCTCAGGGCCGTGAGTTCAAACCCCAGATTGGACGTGGGGCTCACTTAAAATTAAAAAAAATCTTTTTGGGGGGCTCCTGGGTGGCTCAGTCGGTTAAGCATCTGACTTTGGCTCAGGTCATGATCTCATGGTTTGTGAGTTCGAGTCCCGCGTCGGGCTCCGTGCTGACGGCTAGCTCAGAGCCTGGCGCCTGCTTTGGATTCTGTGTCTCCCTCTCTCTCTGACCCTCCCTTGCTCACGCTGTCTCTCTCAGAAATAAATAAAACATTAAAAAAAATAGCTTGTTTTAAAAATTTAAGGGTTGAGGTCTAATAGAGGGGACAGATGCATTACAAAGCAAAAAGTGGCAACTATGAAATCTAGGTAGTGAGTATATGAATGTTTCCTGTAAAATTCTCTCCTTTGTTCTGAACGTTTGAAAACCTTCACAATAGAATGTTGCGGGGTGGGGGTGGGGGGTAGGAATACTTGAGGGCCATTCTGTGGTCTGGGAAGAGAGGCAGAGGGGGTGTCGTATGACATAATGGCACCTTGACAAAGTGCCCACGTTTATGGGCCGACCACTTGCCCAGACACTACGCTGTTCGGAATCTGAAGCGTGTCCATATCGCTTGGTGAACAGCGGTCAGTTTGGGTCCTCCCCCTGTCCCCTCCCCGCCAGGACCCACTGGCCTTCCTTCTGGAGTCCCCAGATCTCTCCACTGTCCAGCCACTGAAGAATTGACACCCAGCCCAGCAAGGGAGACTTGGGTCCATTCTGATTGGCCAGAGTCTCTGCTATATTGATTGTAAATACTTTGCCTATTACCCCTGGATTGGAGCAGCCTTGAACTTCACCTTCCCGCCAGAGGACAGACCATGGCTTGCTGGACTCCCAGATCCTGAAGATGGCCCGGCCAGAGGACAAGGCCTCTGCAGGCCTCATCAACGGGGAGAGGTGAGGGCTGCGGGGGCTGGGGTGTCTGGCTCCTGCCCCCAGGTTCCAAAGGCACTTCCACCCAGTACTCACCCCCCAGAGGACCCTGAATCTCCTCTCACCCCTGGGCTGCCCCATCCCACACCTTGGACCCCACTGCAGCGTCCAGCTGCCCACCTGTAACCTCTCATCTGCTGGCCCCTGCACGTCCCAGGCCGGTCCCACCACAGGTGAATGGAGCAAGTGAGACCCCCTTAGGGGTCCTCGGGACCACAGAGCCACTCCTTTGCCTGCGCAGGACATGGGGGGTGTGGCAGATCCCAGAGCTGGACGCTCTGCATGCAGAAGCCCTTCTTGAGTCGTGGCCACCGGGGGTGAGTATTCACAGCCAGGGACCTTCTCTGACCCTCCCCATGACACCGTGGGTCACTCAGGACTCTGCCGCCTGCTGGTGACAAGCAGCACAAACTGGGCAAACCAAAAAGTGCCACTTCACTGATTCAGATGACAGAACCCCCCAGAAGTAAAGGGAATTTCGGGAATGTCTGGATTCTGAGCATTAGACCGCTTACAAAGTTCCCTTTGGCCCATGTCTGGGCTCCGCTTTAGACTGTGGGGAAAGCCGAACATTTGGGGCTTCAGGGAACAAACGCAATCATTCCATACAGTAGGGTAGGCAAACAGGCACTTCTCTTTGTACCAGAAAGGCCACTGCAGGTTCTAGTTCAGCAGCCTGAGTGACATCAAGGCCAGCGTTTGCAATTCTCTTGAACTTCCTCCGCGGTTGCCCAGTGGCTGCCCCGGGTCCAAGCACATGTGTGTGCTCCAGAAGAGAAGAAAGGAAGCACCCGTTATATCTGTTTCTTTTAACAGGAAAACCAACAGCCTTCACAATCGATTCAAAACATACAGGGGGTGGGGGGCAGGTAGCAATATATTTTTTTAATTATTTTTGTTATTTGTTTTATAATATATTTTTTAAAGCTGGCCTGGGAATTATAAAGCTAGAGGTGAGAAACACTGCCTACATCATTATCCTTCTTCTCCAGCCGGGCAGATTAGGCCCTAAGCACCCTGCAGTTCTGCAAGGGATAGGGAGTGGACTTGCATCAGGCAACTGTGGGGTGTACACAGCTTCCTTCTCAAGGAGGCTCTCTCCTTGTGGTGGCTGAGATGGCCGTCCCCATCTTAGGGCCACATCTTGCAAGTTTAGTAATCTCAGAGTGAAAAAAGGCCTCAAGCCAAAGAGTTCCAGCAAAAACCTCGTGGAAGGTTTCCATTGGCTAGACTTACTTCCATGCCCATGTCTGAACCAATCACAGCGGTTAGAAAGCACTGTCATCCTATTGGCTAGGTCAGGTCACAGACCACCTCTAGGGCTTGGATGGAGTTAGTCCCACCCACAGGGACTCAGGGAGGGAGTGGGTTTCTTTAAAGGAAATTTGGCATGTGGAATGAAACATATGGGAGAGGGATGATGGGCAGACAAAAGTAACAGACATCTGCACAAATCCTCTCCAAAATGACTTTTGCCTCCATCCCCACCCCAAACCCAGAGTTTCCTGGTCACAGGACACGACCCCAGCCAGGTCCTGGTGTTGAGGACAGGAGCTTCACCAGGAGAAGTCCGCACCTACCAGATCCAGAAGCTCCCTGGAGGTAAGGAGCCTACTCCTGAGTTTTCAGTCCACAGCAAATTTGCTGAGCTTTGCTTCCAAAATAATCTCCCAAGTCCTATTTGGTGGCATAAGTGGGATGCAAGCCTAAAAACACAGGAAAAGGATGGGGACTTCAAGGGGTAGAAATTTCCCTGTTTTGAAGGGCTGTCGGGGGACTGCAGAACTGAGAAAGAGGGAGTCCCAGCAGGTGAAGCTGCCACCCTTCAACTTTTCTTCCTCGCCCTTTGTTGCCCCACCCCTCAGGTGTGTCTCTGGAATATTCTAACCTCTGTATGCCAGACCTGCCCCACCTCCTGGCTTTCCTATCAGCCAGCAGGTACAAGTTACGCATCAAAAGGGCTGAGGGGATCCATCTCTGAGGCACCCCATCCACTGCAGCTTCCCTTTATCTTTTCTCAGGGATGTTTTGCCCAGAACACTGCTCTTGCCCCCTCCCGCACTAAGGCTGGGAGACCAACAAACAGGTGAGAGGCCACCTTCCAGGCTCGTTGGTCCAGGAGGATGGCACTTCAGGGGCCAGACTTCCAGAGGTAGAATGGGGGCCTAAGAGAGTTGTGGGAGGCTTGACTCCTGGGCCTGAGTGACAGGGGCCAGGCACCAAGCCTCAGGCCCTTCAGTAATGAGGCTGGGAATGAAGTCTCCTGGTACCCTGAAGGAACCAGGGCTGGCGGCCTGGACATCTGGGACACCTCGGTTATGCTGGCTCCCAGGTCTTCCACACACTGGCAGGGTCCAACTCAACATCTCGGAGAAGGTGCTCTCCGTGGTGAACAAGCTTTACCTGGAGACCCACAGAGGGTGCGGTTTGGAGCAGATCACCCTACAGACACCTCCAGGGACTGCAGAAGGACACGATTCAGGTCAGCGGGGCAGGGCCCTGGGCCCCTGAAGGATGAGGGAGCTGCTCCTGCTGTTCTGTGGGGCCAAACCCTCTCCTCACATCCAGCCCCCAGGAATCCTGCCCCTCACCGGGTCTCCTGGGTTGAAGGCCCGCTCAGCCCGGAGGTATACCATGCTGGGCCAACTCTAGCCAGCCTGGTGGAGGAGAAAGAGGGGGATGACGAGGAGGAGGACGGAGATGAGGACACCTACAAAGATGAAGAGAAAGGACCCGACGATGTCCTCACCCATCACATCCAGGCTCTGGCCGGGGCCCGGAGCAGCTACGTGGGCAGACAGTTCCAGAGCCTCAGAGCGCGCCTCACCTCCAATGCCGGAGGCCCCCACAGGCCCGGCGACCCAGCCACAGAGCTGCTCCAGGATGTGCGGCACCTCCTCACTGACCTCCAGGATCACTTGTCAAAGGACCCCGATGTCAGGGCTGTCTTTGGGAGCAGGGGGCCTGGGGTCCCCCCGAAGGATGAGGACCTTGGTAAGAAGGAGGACCGGGAGGGAATTTACGGCCATGCCCCAAACCTCGTTTGCCATCTCTGGGCCTTACATATGTGTTTGCACCCAACTTCACTCTCTCCATCCGTGTGCACCTGTTTGCTTTTGCACTCACGTTGCTTTGTCCTCCATATGGGAACACCTCTTCCGTTCATAGCTGCTCCATCTCTCACGTGGGTGACAGCCATACGCCACACCCAGGCTGCCTCTTCCGCCCGTGTTCTCACCCATGTCTACACTTGTGGACGGCCAGAAGCTAGGGAGGGGTGGGAGTCGGGGAGGGGGGTACGGTCAAGTGGAGTGAGAGGGCGGACACGGGTCAGACTAGCGGCCCTTCGCCCACCCACCTCAACCCCTCTCAGGCGCCGCGGTGGAGGCGGCCCTGTGCCAGGCGGTGCTGGCGCCCCTGAAGCCCGCCCTGTGGACGCGACTCCGCACGCTGCGAGCCAGGGAGCTGCGGCGACTGCGGCAGCGACAGATAGCCCTGCGGGCAGAGGCGGGGCCTGAGGGGCAGGGCCCCGCCCCCGCCCTGCGGAGCCGCATCCACGCGCGCCTGGAGCACCTGCACGGCGCCTGCGCCCCACGCCGCAAGGTGGCGCTGCTGCTGGCGGTGTGCAGTGACGTTTACGCGGGCCTAGCTCAGGGAGAGAACCAAGGTAAGGGAGGCTTCCCTGCGTCTACTCGGATGGGCGGTAGCTGGAGCGGTGCAGGAGTGAGGCGGGAGTGAGGCGGGAGGCGCCCGTGTGCACGTCGAGGGGAGAGGGTGACGCGCCCTAGCAGGGGGCGTCTACGCGGGCCTGGGGATCCGCTAAGGGGCGTTTGCATGCCCAGCGAGGTGGAAGGGCGGCCAGCGCTCGTGGTTCTGGGGATCGGATGGAGGTGTCTGCACCCCCTCCCCCATCCATCTCGGAGCCTGTCCTCCTCCCCCAGAGCCCCTGGGCGCCGACGCCTTCCTGCCCGCGCTGACGGAAGAACTCATCTGGAGCCCGCACATCGGGGAGACGCAGCTGGACGTGGAGTTTCTCATGGAGCTCTTGGATCCCGACGAGCTGCGGGGAGAGGGTGAGACCCCACCCCGGAACGCCGGGTCCCGACAGGGGGCGCCCTGGGGCCGAACGGCCTCGCCCTGCGGCAGGGGTTAAAGGCGGGCAAACCGCAGGGAGACCGAGGGCCACCAGGGCAGCCGGAGAGCTGCGCTGACCACCCCTCCTGTCCCTAGCGGGGTACTACCTGACCACGTGGTTTGGGGCGCTGCACCACATTGCTCACTACCAGCCCGACGTGGGCCGCGCACCCCAGGGGCTCAGCTCGGAGGCCCGTGCCTCCCTGCGCCAGTGGCACAGCCGGCGAACCCTGCACAGGCCAGACAGACAGGACCGCGGAGACCAGGTGATCGCCCCTCCTGACTGCGGGTGGCGGGGAGCGCCGGAGCCACTGCCCTTCTGACCCAGGCCCCTGCCCCTCCCCACAGGTCCAGCTGCCCTTTGAGGAGCCATGGGCAAGTGACACCGTGCCCGGAGACCAACTATGATAAGGGGTCCCTACACCCTCCTGATCCTCAGGCAAGATTCGAGCGGCACCAGAACAGCACCGATTTCTGACCCCTTGCTGGTTTCGGTGCAAGGAGGAGGCGAGGTTCCCCAGTACAGACGCACCTCTGGGCCTTTGCACTGGCTACCCCGTTCTCTAGTAGTTATAGCGCTCCTTCCCTCCATTCCTCAGGTCTTCAGGCAGGTGTCCCCTTCTCAGTGAGGCTCTCAAGGTCGCACGTGTAAAACGGCATCCCATCTCCTCTGGCTTGACCCTCCCAGGGGAGGGCAGAATAAGGCACCGCCCCCCAAGATATCCACCTCCTGATCCCCAGACATCTGTGACTACGTTACCTTACATGGTCAAAGAGACTACGTATGTGACCAAATTAAGGACCTTGACATGGGGAAATTATTTGGGGTCATCCTATTGGACGGCATCATCAGGAGTCCTTTCTTCAAGGGGGGAGGCTGGAGGGTCAGGGTCAGAGGAGATGTGATTTTGCAAGCAGAGGTCAGAGTGATGTGGCCAGGAGCCAAGGCATGTCGAGAAGCTGAACAAGACAGGGAATGGAAACTTCAGAAGGACCTCAGCCTTCGATTTTAGCCCCTAAGACCTGTTTCGGACTTCCGACCTTTAGAACGGCAAGATAATAAATGTGTGGGTTTTGAACCACTGCATTTGTGGTAATTTGTTACAGCAGCAACAGGAAGTTACTATACTCTCTTACCCTGATCTTTATTTTTTTTCCATAGAAATTGGCACTTCCTAACATACCATGAAATGTACATACTGATTGTGGTAATTATCCATGGTCTTCCCACCCCTTAGAACAGCACAGCACCTCCCAGCAGAAATACCGTGCAAGCTAGGTATGTCCTTCTAAGTATTCTAGGAGCTACATTGCAGAAAACTAAAAAAAATCAAGTGAAATTAACTTTTTAATAATCAGTTTGATTTTACCCAATATATCCAAAATGTGATCACCCCAACATATAATCAGTATCCAAAACTTAGGGGTACCTGGCTGGCTCAGTCAGGGGAGCGTGGGACTCTTGATCTCGGGGTTGTGGGCTCGAGCCCCACATTAGGTATAGAGAGTACTTAAAAATAAAGAAAAATATTGGGGTGCCTGGGTGGCTCAGTCGGTTAAGTGTCCAACTTCGGCTCAGGTCATGATCTCACAGTTTGTAAGCTTGAGCCCCGCATCCAGCTCTGTGCTGACAGCTCAGAGCCTGGAGCCTTCTTCGGATTCTGTCTCTCTCTCTCTCTCTCTGCCCCTCCCTCGCTCAGGCTCCGTCTCTCTCTCTCTCAAAAATAAACATTAAAAATTTTTAATAATAATCTTTAAAAATATATCCAAAAATTATTGTGCTATTTAACATTCTTTTTTTAAAATGTTTTATTTATTTCTGAGAGAGAGAGAGAGACAGAGCATGAGCAGGGGAGGGTCAGAGAGAGAGGGAGACACAGAATCTGAAACAGGCTCTGGGCTCTGAGCTGTCAGCACAGAGACTGACATGGGGCTCGAAACCATGAACCATGAGATCATGACCTGAGCCGAAGTTGGACACTTAACCGACTGAGCCACCCAGGCGTCCCTATTTAACATTCTTTTTGTGTGTGTGCTAAATATTCAAACTCCAGTGTGTACTTTTTAAGTTTTTTTTTTTTTTTTTTTTAAGGAGAGAGAGTGGTCAAGCAGAGGGGCAGAGGGAGAGGGAGAGAATCTTAAGCAGGTTCCACGACCTCCCACCACAAAGTCTGAGGTGGGGCTCGATCTTACGACCATGAGATCATGACCTGAGCCAAAAGCAAGAGTCAGACGCTCAACTGAGTCACCCAGGTGCCCCTTTTCAGATGGTTTAAGTTAAGGATCTTAAAATGGGAAGACTATTTTGGATTATCTGGGGGAGGGCTCCAAATGCCATCACATGTGTCCTTATAAGAGAGAAGCAGAGGGGGATCTGACCCCCACACAGAAGAGAACATCACGATGTGAAGACAAGTGGAGGAAGATTGAAGACGTGGGCCTGGGGTGGGGTGGGGGTGGTCACAAGCCCAAGAAAGCCGGCAGCCACCAGATGCTGGTAGAGGCGCCACCTGCTTCTCTCCTAGCGCCTCCGGAAGAAGTGAGGCCCTGTCAATGCTTTCACTTCAACCCAGTGATACGGATTCCAGACTCCAGGCCTCTGACACTGTAGGGCAAGGAATTTCTGTTGTCATCAGCCACCGAGTTTATAGTCATTTCTTACAGCAGCCGCAGAAAACTTACCAGTTATTCAGTTCTTAATATATTTAAAAAAAAAATGGGGGCGCCTGGGTGGCTCAGTCGGTTAAGCCTCCGACTTCAGCTCACATCATGATCTCATAGTTCGTGGATTTGAGCCCCGATGGTGTGGAGCCTACTTGGGATTCTCTCTCTCTCTGCCCTCCCTGACTCATGCTTTCTTTCTCTCTCAAAATAAATAAATAAAATTTTTAAATTTTTTATTTATTTCTGAGAGAGAGAGAGAGAGAGCATGAGCAGGGGAGGGTCATAGAGAGAGACACATACACAGAATCTGAAACAGGCCCCAGGCTCTGAGCTGTCAGCACAGAGCCGGACGCGGGACTCGAACTCACAGACTGTGAGATCACCCCCTGAGCTGAAGTCACACGCTTAACCAACTGAGCCTCCCAAGCTCCCTGTCAGTCTCTTCTTATAAGAACACCTTCTTAGTGCATCACAGCCGCCCACGTGACTTCGTTTTAACTTAATTAGCTCTCTACAGAGCCTTGCTCCATACACAACCATATTCTGAGGAACTGGGGGTTTGGACTTCAACATATGAATTTTGTGGGGTGCCTGGGTGGCTCCATCAGTTAAGCGTTCAACTCTTGATTTCAGCTCAGGTCATGATCTCATGTGAGTTCGAGCCCCGCTTCGGGCTCTCTGCTGGCAGTGCAGGGTGTGCTTGGATTCTCTCTCTCTCTCTCTCTCTCTGTTCCTCCCTCACTTGTACTCGTTCTCTCTCTCAAAATGAATAAATCTAAAAAAAATTTTTTTAAAACATGTGGATTTGGGTAGGTGGGTGTCACAATTCTGCCCATACCAGGAAGTGACTGCCAGCTCTCTCCTCCTCTGAATTATGATGTCATCCGTGGGCGATACTTTGAGACCCTGTGAAAAATGTGTCCCCAGCTGCTTTTCACCCAAAGCTTTCGGTACCTCTTCTTGTTCCTTGCTGAGTCGTCAGATGTATTCTTGCTGCCGGATTCTATTTATGACAATTGATACTGGTTTTCTACCTCCTAGATTGAAATGATATTTCCTGTATTTTATTTTATTTCATTTTATTATTTTATTTTTCTACATCTTATTGTTAAGTAATCTCCACACCCAACACGGGGCCCAAACTCACAACCCTGAGATCAAGAGTCCCATGTTCTACCAACTGAGCCAGCCAGGCAGCCTTGACATTTCCCATTTAAATAAATGTGTTGAATTAAAAAAAAAAAAAATCTGTGGATTTCAAGGAAGTTACCGGTGAGTGAGGACGTGGGTGATGTGTGACTACGTGGTAAGGCATGCGAAAGTGAAACGCACATGGTGGCAGTTTTGGGTGCCCCTGGTTGAGGGCGCTGGAGGCACACCCAGTGCCTGTTCCTTCTGGAGCTCCGGGCTTTGTGCTGGACGCCTGCTCTTGGGGTCCCACTCCCCTGATGTCCCAAACCGGCCACAGCGTCTCCCCCAAACTGGCTCCTCCTCCTAGTCCCCATTACAGGGGCTCCTCGTGATCCCCCAGTCCCTGGACTAGAGCCCCGATCCTCATTCTGGACCCTTCCCTCTCCTCCTCCTACGCACCCCAGCGCCCCCTTCCATCGCCCCCCATCCTGGTCTAGCCCAGCCCCTGCTGTCTCCTGGCTCCCCCCAGTCCAGAGGATCCCCTCCAACTCCCCCCCACATGGCAGCCAGAAGGCAATTTTAAAAATAAATCATAGAGGGGCGCCTGGGTGGCTTAGTCGGTTAAGCGTCTGACTTTCGACTTTCGCTTAGGTCATGATCTCGCGGTTCGTGGGTTCGGGCCCCGCGTCGGGCTCTGTGCTGACTGCCAGCTCAGAGCCTGGAGCCTGTTTCGGTCTGTGACTCCCTCTCTCTCTGACTCTCCCCTGCTCACGCTGTCTCTCTCTGTCTCCTAGAAATAAATAAAACATTTAAAAAAACATAAAAAATAAAAATAAAAATAAATCATAGATTCACCTCTCAAGCAGGAATTTAGGTTTGCAAGAGACACAGTTTTTTATTTCTTTAATTTTTTATTTTTTGATATCTAACTGGAACCCTGGTCCCACCACGGGGGGGGGAAAAGTTAACCTGGGAGAAAAACATAACCGTTTGTAACAGGCCTCCTCGCTGTTCCCTGCCCCTGCCAGGCACATACCCACCCCAGGACCTTTGCACAGCTTTCCTCTCTGCCCCGAACAGCTTCCCCAGATGCGTGCCTCTGACTCTCTTGCTTCTGGCAAAGTTTTGTTCAGGTGTCACCCTCTCTGTGGCTTCTCAAAAAGTATCACCACCCTTCCTGTTTTTTTTTTTTAATCTGATACTTTATATGCATTTCAGCAGTTCTCAGCAGCAACTTGTTAAAAGCACAAATTCTAAAAATAAACCCTTGCGCATAAGGTCAAACGATTTTCGACAAGGGTGCCCAGCTCATTCGATGGGAAAAGAACAGCCTTTTCCCCTGCAAAGGCGTGAAGCGGGACTCTTGTCTAGCAACATAGACAAAAATGGACCTGAAACGAATCAAAGACCTAACTGGGGGAAGACCCTGAGAATAACAAAAGAGGGGAAAGCTTCGTGACATGGGATTTGGCAACGATTTCTTGGATATGACATCAGAAGACCAGACGACAAAAGAAAAACGAAATTGGATGACAGCATAATGAAAAACGTGGGGCACCTGGCTGGCTCAGTCAGGGGAGCCTGTGGCTCTTGATCCCGGGGTAGTGAGTTCAAATCCCACGCTGGGGGTAGAGACTACTTACAAATAAATTAAAACAAAACAAAGAATTTAATATTAGAGACATCTGCGCATCAAAAGAAACCATCAACAGCGTGAAAAAGCAGCCCGTCCAATGGGAGAAAATATTTGCAAATCACATGGGGTTAATATCCAGAATATACACAGAATTCCTAAAACTCAGCAACAAGAAGACACTCCACTTAAGAATGGGCAAAGGGGGTGCCTGGGGGGCTCCTTCGGTTAAGAGTCCGACTTCGCCTCAGGTCATGATCTTACGATTCGTGGGTTCGAGCCCCGCGTGGGGCTTTGTGCTGACAGCTCAGAGCCTGGAGCCTGCTTCGGATTCTGTGTCTGCCTCTCTCTTTGCCTCAATAGATATTCCTCCAAAGAAGATATATGAATGGCTAATAGGCACATGAGAAAATGTCATTTCTCACCAATCTTTCAGGGAATGCAAACCAAAATCACAGTGAGCATCCCACCTCATCAAGGAACACCCGTGTTCTGCCTGTACAGCCTCTGGCTGCCCCGATGTGATAATGGCTGACGCGTCGTGGCTTGTATGCCTGTTTTAGGATGTCGTCGAGAGAACATGACCTCTGGGTGACCCATGATCTGGACCTGGGCAATCAGAGGCTCCTCACTCCCTTCCCTGACCATGGAATGTACTTCTGCCCACTGTTCCCGCAGTGGGAGCTGTTCCAAGGACGTGGCCTTGACAGAGTAAGGTGTTGTTGAGCCCATGTGGACGTGATCCATGAGTCCAGTTAAGGTCTCTGTAGAAACTCAGATTCTGGTGGGTGGGTAGGTGGGGAGATCTACTCATCTTGTGGCGCCCAAGACAAGCCTTGTAAGTAAGTTCCCTTGCTTATTAAGCCTGCCACCTACCCACCTGGAGGGTCCACCTCTTTCTTTGGCCTCCCCTTGTCTTCTGTGTACGAGGCCAATTCGCAAACCAGAAATTAACGAGGGGCGCCTGGGTGATTCAGTTGGTTAAGCGTCCAAATTCCGCTCAGGTCATGATCTCACAGCTCGTGAGTTCGAGCCCCGCATCAGGTTCTGTGCTGACAGCTCAGAGCCTGGAGCCTGCTTCGGATTCTGTATGTCTCTCTTTGCCCTTTCCCCACGCACGATCTGTCTCTCTCTCTCTCTCTCTCTCTCAAAAATAAACATTAAAAAGGAAAAAAAAAAAAGCACAGGGACTGGACCCTTGGGCAGGAAGAGGTGCCCTGGGGTTGTGACTGGTGATGATTAAATACCTTTGAGTCGGGAGGGGATTAGGGACAGCATAGCTCTCTGAGGAATTTTGGAAGCAAGTTTCTAGGGCCTTGAGGGGGCTAGCTGTTGTTAGGAAAAGGTCATTTATTGCTGTCCAGTAAAACCTGAGGTATGAGAGCCTTTCTGATGTATATCAGTGCCCCCTAAGATTTGAGGATGGTTGCTAACCTATCTCGGGAGGGAAGATACGGGAAGTTTCCAAAGATTTTTATTTGTCAGGGGCTCCTGGGCGGCTCAGTCGGTTAAGCATCCGACTTCAGCTCAGGTCATGATCTCGTGGTTCATGGGATCGAGCCCCGCGTCAGTCTCTGTGCTGACAGCCAGGTCAGAGCCTGGCACCTGCTTCGGATTCTGTATCTTCCTCTCTCTCTGACCCTCCCCTGCTCACACTGTCTCTCTCTCTCTCTCTCTCAGAAATAAATAAAACGTTAAAAAAAAGTTTTTTTAAAGATTTTTATATGTTAACGTAGACTTACAGGATCCTGGGGGTGGAAGTGGGGTCAGGCTAAGATCTCATTTTGCCTTTAGCTAAGTGTCAACGTTGCGGCAGCTGAGATCCTAGAGGAAGGTCACTCGGCCCGGGTCAAGGACTGTCAATGGGCTTGTAGTTTGCAAGGAATTTTAATTTTTTTTTCTTTGTTCCCACATCACAGAGCCCACGGAGCTGCCGCGGGGGGCTGGCCACTACCCTGGGCAGTTTGCTGGCCACCAGTGCGCACCAGAGGCTGAAGTTTGGGTTGGAAAGTTGGAAGAAGAGCCGAAGTTAGGAAGGGCGGGCGGTTGTCTGCTAGCTTCAGGACTCGCAGCTCAGCGGGAGAACAAAATAATAATAAGTTGCAGACCTTAGCATGTGCTGTGGGGCAAAGCTAGAAGGGTGCAAGCTGCCTCAGATTAATATTTGAGCACTTGTGCAAAGCCTGATTAGGATGCTAAGAGGCATAATCCCAGGGCACCTGGGTGGCTCAGAGAGTTAATCGTCCACCCTCAGCTCAGGTCATGATCTCACAGTTTGTGGGTTCGAGCCCCGCATGGGGCTCTGTGCTGACAGCTCAGAGCCTGGAGCCTGCTTCAGATTTTGTGTCTCCCCCTCTCTCTGCCTCTCCTCTGCTCGTGTTCTGTCTCTCTCTCTCTCTCTCAAAAGTGAATAAACATTTAAAAAATGTTTTTTAATAGGTACAATTCCCGGGAAAGTGACGAAAGGAAAGGGGAGGGTGTTGTGGTCCCTGACAAGGAGATGGACCCCATGCCCCATAACGTTGGAGCCTTAAAACAAAGGAAAAATGTAAATAGCAAGTCCCCGAGACTGCTGACAATAGAGAAATATGTCTCAGAACTGCTAGGAGAAACCTTGGCAATTCTTTCTCTGTCCCTTGAAGATGTAAATCTTATCATGCTTTTGCCATGTAAGCACTGCCCAGAACAGTGTGAGACTGAGGGGAAAAGAGGCTTTTTAAAATAGAGTCTGCTGGGGGCGCCTGAGTGGCTTAGTTGGTTAAGCGTCCAACTTTCGCTTAGGTCATGATCTCGCGGTTCGTGGGTTCGAGCCCCGCGTCGGGCTCTGTGCTGACTGCCAGCTCAGAGCCTGGAGCCTATTTCAGAGTCTGAATCTCCCTCTCTCTCTGACCCTCCCCTGCTCACGCTGCCTCTCTCTCTCTCTCTCTCCTAGAAATAAATAAAAATGTTTTTTAAAAAAATAGAGTCTGCTGGGGTGGGGGTGGGGGGCTTTTTAAAATACAGTCGCCTGTCTGGCTCCGGTGGAGTAAGCAACTCCAGGTTATAGGTTCAAGCCCCACCTTGGGTGTGGAGATCATCTAAAAAGAAAATCTTCAAAACTAACTAACTAAATAAAATACAGACGGGGCGCCAGGGTGGCTCAGTCAGTTAAGCGTCCGACTTCAGCTCAAGTCATGATCTCGCGGTTCGTGGGTTTGAGCCCCGCGTTGGGCTCTGTGCTGACAGCTCAGAGCCTGGAGCCTGCGCCGGATTCTGTGTGTGTGTGTCTCTCTCTCTGCCCCTCCCTTGCTTGTATTCTGTCTCTTTCTGTCTCAAAAAGAAATAAGCATTAAAAAACTTTTTAAAATAAAATAGAATAGACTGCTGTAGAAGCTTCCTCACTAGTCCACAGCCTCCAGAAGATTACCAGTCAAGGGCTGAGGCTCTGGAATGATAGACAGAATGGGGTCTCTGTCTACGTGTTTATGCACCTCTATAGATGTATGTTATATAGATGTGCCTTTCCTATCTCCACGGGAGATTTCCAGAATTAATTTGTAAAAGAGCTCTATTTAATTGGCTTAAAGAAAAATAAGCTTCAGTATAAGTCGTGTCCTTACGTAAAAGTAAAATGTGATTTTCTTTCTGCTAAAAGGACTGTGTTCTTGGACCGGTGCTCTGATCATAGAAGGTTTTTCTTCACTGAGGTTATCTGCCTAGAAAACGGATTCCGAGTCTTCTCAAAAGAATCTCCTGTGTTTCCTGTTGTCTTTTTCGGGTCTTTGATAACTTAAAGAAAGCAGATCCTTCTCTATTAAAAGAACTGTTTTTGCAATATGTAACTTACTGTATTTGCCTACGAAGTCTTTCATTGTCACACCGGTTAAATGAGTAACTAAGGATTGTTTCGCAGTGATCTATGATCCTATTGAATCACGTCTTTTAAACCTTTTGATATTTTAAACAATCGTTCCCCAAATCATTTCCAAATCCAAGTTTTGTTAACCTTGAGCTAACTCTGGGATTTTCCAGATGGTCCCTGGAACATCTCAAAAGGTCCCTGGTCCCTGTGTTCTCTCTCCTTATAAAAGAGAGATATTAAACTAATTAGGTTTATTTTGTGTTTTTTTTAAATTTTTTAATCTTTATTTATTTTGGAGAGAGAGAGAGAGACACAGAATGCAAGTCGGGGAGGAACAGAGAGAGAGGGAGACAGAATCCGAAGCAGGCTCCAGACTCTGAGCTGTCAGCACAGAACCCGACACGGGGCTCGAACCCACAAACGGCGAGATCATGACCTGAGCCAAAGTCAGACACTTAACCAACTGAGCCACCCAGGCGCCCCATATTTTGTGTTTTAAATTATGTGGGAGGGGCACCTGGTTGGCTCAGTCAGTAGGACATGTGACTCTTGATCTCAGGGTTGTGGGTGTAGAGATTACTTAAAAATAAAATCTTTAGGGGTGTCTGGGTGGCTTAGTCGGTTAAGCGTCCAACTTTCACTCAGGTCATGATCTCACGGTTCGTGGGTTCGAGCCCCGCGTCGGGCTCTGTGCTGACTGCCAGCTCAGAGCCTGGAGCCTGTTTCAGTCTGTGACTCCCTCTCTC
The DNA here is from genome assembly GCA_017311185.1 of Proteles cristata cristata. Lineage (NCBI taxonomy): Eukaryota > Metazoa > Chordata > Mammalia > Carnivora > Hyaenidae > Proteles > Proteles cristata. The sequence goes on along the minus strand of JAESUZ010000533.1, from coordinate 29,942 downwards.
TCTGACCCTCCCCTGCTCATGCTGTCTCTCTCTCTCTCCTAGAAATAAATTAAAAAAAAAGGGGGCGCCTGGGTGGCTTAGTCGGTTAAGCGTCCGACTTTCGCTTAGGTCATGATCTCGTGGTTCGTGGGTTCGAGCCCCGCATCAGGCCCTGTGCTGACTGCCAGCTCAGAGCCTGGAGCCTGTTTCAGTCTGTGACTCCCTCTCTCTCTGACCCTCCCCTGCTCACGCTGTCTCTCTCTCCTAGAAATAAATAAAACATTAAAAAAATTTAAAAAAAAAAAGAAATAAATTAAAAAAATAAAAAAAATTTTTAAAAATAAAATCTTTAAAAAATAAAAATAAATTACACGGGAAACAGTGCAATAGGAAGTGATGCTAAATTCTCTTTGTATTTGTAGGAAATTCCTAAAAATCTGATATGTCCTGGTTTAGTGTTCTCACTCAGAATTGTGAAATGTATGTCACAGGGGCACCCAGTTGGCTCAGTTGGTTAAGCATTCAACTCTTGATCTCAACTCAGGTCATGATCTCACAGTTCATGAGTTCGAGTCCTTTGTCGGGCTCTGTGCTGTCAGTGCAGAGTCTCCTTGGTATTCTCACTCCCTCTCTCTCTCTCTGCCCCTTCCTTGCGCTCGCTCCCTCTTTCTTTCAAAATAAATAAGTAACCTGAAAAAAAAATGTGTTTAAATCATTAAACAATAGAGAGGGAGTCGGGCAAATTCCCCAAGGCTGCCTGGTGTACAGATGGCTGCAATGGAGAACAAACTACAGCCGCTGGTCGACTGAACTGAGTGGTTTGGCTGATGATCTCTCATGAGCCCCGACCACAGCCCCTTTGCACCAGCAGTTGGGCTATTCTAAAAGCACAATAGGGAGCCGAGGGGTGGATAACCATGAGTTAGCCACGTGGGGGCAGGATATGCGGAAAGAGATTTGGGTTTATCTGCAAAAGCCTGCGGTGTCCTCACTGCCTTCCTGCTGGCTGGCTCCTAAACCCCTGATGCTCCTGGGCATTCCGGAAGCAGAGACAGAGCGACCACCAGGGGCGCCTGGGTGGCTCCGTCGGTTAAGCGGCCACCTCTTGACTAGCTCCTATCAGGATCTCAAGGTTCATGGGCTCTGGCCCCACGTGGGGCTCAGGGCTGCTGGCACGGTGCCTGCTGGGGATTCTTTCTCTCTCCTTCTATCTCTGCCCTTCCCCTGATCACTCTCTCTCTCAAATAAATAAATAAACAAAAACAGAAAGGCAAGCAAGTGTGACCACCACACTTCGCCAGCCTTCCAGACTGCCCTTGAAATGACAATGACTTGGTAAATGCTGTAAAAGCATGTCGTGTGCGTTCTAAATAATGCCCAGGGGTTCCCGGGTGGCTCAGTCGGGTAAGCGTCTGACTTCAGCTCAGGTCATGATCTCGAGGTTCTTGGGTTCGAGCCCCAGGTCAGGCTCTTGTGCTAACAGCTCAGAGCCTGAAGCCGGCTTTGGATTCTGTGTTTTCCTCTCTCTCTGCTCCTCCCCGACTCATGCTCTCTCTCTCTCAAAAATAAACAAACATAAAGAAAAAACCCCAGCAGACTAAATCACTAACAGGTAAAACCACCCTGGCAGGGTGAACGAAAGCACCCTCCCCAGGCTTTCATACATTTGAACGATCAACCACACACCATGCGGCATGGATGTCATGAGGAACAGCCAATGTCCCAATTCTCACTCTAGGTCCACATGCTTTGCTGCTGAGAACACCAAACCCTATTACACTGGAGAAAGGCGTTCTCTACGTTATCTACTGGAATTTTCGATGGGACATCCTGTCAGGATGGATGAGTTACTTCGAACCCTGAGTGAGGGCGGAGCTCCTCAGTCTCCACTGGGCCCCACGCACCTGCTGCAGGCGAGACCTGTTGAAACGTGTTATACCTGAAATGAAATATGTACCACTGAGGGAAGGGAAGAGGCGGGGGTCCTGGTCTGGCCCACCTGGCCCCCAGTCCGTCTCCTCACACCTGATAGTGCTGCCTTCCCCTGGTGTGTACCACCAGGCCAAGTTCCTAAAACTGCCAAACTCCGTCTCCTCAAGGCCAGGTAGGAAATGTTCTTTCCACTGGTACCATTGTTGGGCAGCCATCTTTGTTCCCTCTGTTGGGCAGGAGGACATTTTTTTTTAATGTTTATTTTAATTTTTATTATTTTGAGAGAGAGAGAGACAGAGCAGGAATGGGGAGGGCCAGAGAGAGAGGGAGACACAGAATCCAAGGCAGGCTCCAGGCTCTGAGCTGTCAGCACAGAGCCCGATGCGGGGCTCGAACCCCTGACCTGAGTCAATGTCAGATGCTCAACTGACTGAGCCACCCAGGTGCCCCTGGTCAGAAGGACATTATAGCACACACAGAAGCCCTTACTAAAGTCACCCAGCAAGGGGCGCCTGGGTGGCTTAGTCAGTTAAGCATCTGACTTTCACTTAGGTCATGATCTCATGGTTCGTGGGTTCGAGCCCCGTGTCGGGCTCTGTGCTGACTCCCAGCTCGGAGCCTGGAACCTATTTCAGAGTCTGTGTCTCCCTCTCTCTCTGACCCTCCCCTGCTCACGCTGTCTCTCTCTCTCCTAGAAATAAATAAAAAAATATTTTTAAAAAAATAAATAAAGTCACCCAGCAAATCTTGAATGATACCGAAAATCTTCCTAATGAGGAAAGCTGTCCCCCAAAGTAGAATGACCTTGGGCATTATTACTACTTGGCAAGGAGACACCTGTGTCATTATCCAAACAGAACGTCGTGTGTTCCCACCCGATGAGGCAGCTCGTGCATCATCTTTATTAAATCACACGGGGACACAGGGGAGCACCTTCGGCAATCTGACCCGCGGCCTAGGAGACTTAATAAATCAGTGGTTCAGATCATGGAACTCTTGGTGGAAACACTGTTAGTTATTTTAGGAATCATTTGTTTTCTCTTGCCTGAACCCGTATTGCTGCTGTAGTAGGTGCTGTCAAACGAGCCACCTCAGTGTTAGTAAAACTCCATGCTGTCCACTCAGGGCACTTTTTAGAAGGGGGTGTGTCTGGGGTGCCTTGGTGGCTCCGTCGATTAAACATCTGACTTTGGCTCAGGTCATGATCTTGCGGTTGGGGAGTTTGAGCCCCACGTTGGGCTCTGTGCTGACAGCTCAGAGCCTGGAGCCTGCTTCGGATTCTGTGTCTCCCTCTCCCTCTGCCCCTCCCCCACTTACACTGTCTCTCTCTCTCTCTCAAAAAACAAATAAACATAAAAGAAGGAGGAGGAGGAGGAGGAGAAGAAGAAGAAGAAGAAGAAGAAGAAGGGGTTTTTTGTAAGATTGTAAGAAGTGGTCGTGAGGTATTGGGGGAAGTCACACAGAGAACATGACCACTGGGTGACCCATGATCTGGACTTGAGCAATCAGAGGCTCCTCACTCCCTCCCCTGACCATGGAATGTACTTCTACCCACTGTTCCCGCAGTGGGAGCTGTTCCAAGGATGTGGCCTTGACAGAGTAAGGTGTTGTTGAGCCCAAGTGGACGTTATCCATGAGTCCAGTTAAGGTCTCTGTAGAAACTCAGATTCTGGTGGGTGGGTAGGTGGGGAGATCTACTCATCTTGTGGCGCCCAAGACAAGCCTTGTAAGTAAGTTCCCTTGCTTATTAAGCCTGCCACCTACCCACCTGGAGGGTCCACCTCTTTCTTTGGCCTCCCCTTGTCTTCTGTGTACGAGGCCAATTTTGCAAACCAGCAATGCCACACCTCAGGTGGTGAAGACTCCATAATCTCCAATCCCTTTTTATCGGGCATGACTCAGAGCTAGGAGGCTTTGCCCAAGGCCACACAGCTAGGAAATGGCAGGACCCAGATGCAGACCCAGGCCATCTGTCTCCTGAGTACCTATGTGCTCCCCACCTCTACACCGTATCACCTGTGCTGAGAGGGGATCTAAGTCAACCATCTGCTCCCCCACACACACACCAAGGACAATGCAGTACCCAATAAATACTTGTTAAAGGAAGGCATGAGCACATTCAAAAAAAAGACTCATTTTCTCCAGCTGATGATGATGGTAGTGGTGGTGGTGGCGGTGATGAAGAATCAATGACGCAGGGTACAATCCCTTTGGAAACTTGATGGCAGTTTCCTAAAAAGTTGAACACATAACTCCCATATATGACCCAGGCATTCTGCTCCCAGGTATATATGCCGGACAAATGACAGCAAATGTTCACACAAACACTTGGACACCAAGTGTTCAAAGCACTTCTGTTTGTAATTGGCCCCAACCTGGAAACAACCCAAATGTCTGCCAGCAGGTGACTCAATAAACCAACTGGGGTGACTTAAACTGTTCCATGCAATGGCCTAGTTCAGCGTGCATGGATCTCAAAACAATCATGTTGAGTGAAAAAAAGCCAGACGTGGGAATACATACCATATAAATTGCATTCCAGAAAATTCAAACTAAGCAATGGTGACAGAACATAGATCTTTCTTTGTGTGTAGGAGGGGTGAGGCATGGAGGGTTAACCAAGAGGCATGAAGAAAATCAGGAATGATGGATGTGTTCATTCTCACTGTCATGACCTTTTTTTTTTTTTTTAAATGTTTTTAGGTTTTAAGAGACAGAGAGCAGGGAGGGGCAGAGAGAGAGGGAGACACGCAATCCGAAGACAGGCTCCAGGCTCGAACCCACGAACACAAGATCATGACCTGAGCCGAAGTTGGACACTTAACCGACTGAGACACCCAGGTGCCCCTTCACTGTCATGATCTTGGTTGTGGTGGTAGCTTTACAGGTGGGGTTTTTATATGTTTATTTATTTGAGGGAAAGAGAGAAGAGAGAGAGAGCAGGGGAGGGGCAGAGAGAGAATCCCAAGCAGGTTTCATGCTCTCAGCATACAGCCCAACAGAGGGCTCGATCCCACAGACTATGAGATCATGACCTGAGCCAAAATGAGGAGACTGACACTTAAGCAACTGAGCCACCCAGGTGCCTCTCACAGCTCTCTATATAAGCCAACTCTCATCAACTTGTATGCTTTAAATACATGTGCTTTCTTGGGTGTCACTGATAAGTGTGGTGGGGGGAACGGGGGAGTGTCACAACTGTTTAATGTAACTGAGAATTTTTCCTCTACTGGACTGGCTTCACTCATCAGCCCCTGAGGGCATCAGAACTTTCAATCTGAAGCCCAACAGACCATGAAGCTACTTCTGCTTAGAGACCCGAAGAGGCTTAAAAAAAAAGAAAAGAAAAGAAAGCTGACCTAGTTCTGTTCTGCGGCCTGTCACTTTTCTCTCTGGAGCCCCGGAGCCCACAGGGGACCCATTTCTTGAATGGGGGAAGAGAAAAATAAGACTATGCATGGAGGGGAAAGGAAGGCCAGCAGATGGGAACATGGTTGGCTCTGCCTCCCCCACCTCGGTAGAGGGGGATGGTGGAGGGGGGTGGAGGGAAGATGCGGGGGTGGGGGGCACGGTGGGAAGGTGGCTGTGGTTACTCAGGGAGGGACGTCACTGCTGAGAGTGAGGATGAGGAAGGAGGTCTTGGGGGTTTGAGGAGAAGAGACAAAGGCACTGGGACACAGATTTGCTAAGCGGCACTGTGGGTTCACTCCAAGTGGCTGAGCATGAATCTAAGGCAAGGCCATGGGACGCCTGGGTGGCTTGGTGGGTTAAGCATCCGACTTCGGCTCAGGTCATGATCTCACAGCTTGTGGGTTCGAGCCCCGCGTCGGGCTCTGCACTGACAGCTCAGAGCCTGGAGCCCGCTTCCGATTCTGTGTCTCCCTGTCTCCTGGCCCCTCCCCCGTTCATCCTGTCTCTCTCAGAAATAATAAACATTAAAAAAAGTATTTTAAGGCAAGGCCAGTTATCATGGTTGTATACATTTCTCCACCCACATTCAGACGTGCAGGTCGAGGCTTAGATCTAATAAGGAATGTGGTTTTACCAGCCGGGTATGGTGAAGCAGAGAGGTGTGCAGTGAACGTGTGTGAGGGGGTGATCATGATGGTCGGTCAAGGGATCGAATCTGTGTGAGGACGTGATGGGGTTGAGGGGTAGAGGAAAGGTGGGGAAGGTGGTAGGGTCAGCAAGCTGTTGGAGTTGAGGTTTTGGAGGGAATGAACTAGAAAGACAGGCTACAATGGGCGGTGAGTGGGATGCGTGAAGCTGAGGTTCTAAGAGGCTTCGGTTACTGAGACAAGGTGTAGGTGTGTGCATGGTGGGAGGGGCTGGAGGAGGACAAGTTCACAGGAGAAGACGAGGTCTAGGCGCCCAGAGGCCAGGATGGTCCGAGGGTCACCTATGCGGGTATAGAAATCACGAAGAATGATGAGAGGCTGCTTGGAAGGCAGTGAGCTGGGAGCGGAAGTCATGGAGAATCTGTATTCAACTGATGAATACGAATGTGGTATGTCCACACGGTGGAATATTACTTGGCCACAAAAAGGGAAGGAGGACATTCCGTAACATAGGTGAAGCCTGAGCACAACAGGTCACATATTTTATGATTCCATTTATATGGCAAATCCAGAGAGACAGAAAGCAGGTTAGTGGTTGCTATGGGCTGAAGGCAGGTGACTGCTAAAAAATACGGAATTTCTCTGGGGAGTGATCAAAAAAGTTCTGGAACTAGACAGTGGTGATCATTGCCCAACCTCGTGAATAAAAGCCACTAAGTTGTATTCTCTAAAAGAGTGAATATATCTCAATACATTTTTTTTAATCTGATCTTGTTCTGTTTTTTTTTTTTTCATTCTCGATCAAAACGCTTTGACTTACAACTTTAATGTAACTATGAAGTTTGTAGTTAAAAAAACATTTTTTTTAACGTTTATGTACTTTTGAGAGTAAAAGACAGTGTGAGAGGGAGAGGGGCAGAGAGAGAGGGAGACTCAGAATGGGAAGCAGGCTCCAGGCTCTGAGCCGTCAGCTCAGAGAGTCCGATGTGGGGCTCGAACTCCCGAGAGGTGAGATCATGACCTGAGCAGAATTTGGACACTTAACTGATGGAGCCCCTCAGGCCCCCTGAAGTTTGTAATTTCTTAAAATTCTCACCTGGCTCTTGGAAAAAGTTGAGTCTACATTCTCGGTCTTTGTCAGCAGGAAGGATACTGAATTCTGCAGCTACCCACTGGAAAGGACATGAGTATAGAAGGGCTCAGCACAGCCTCTGAGTCCTGCCAAAAGCACCAGAGAATCCAGAACAATATAGTTGCGCCAAAGAACGCAGCCCAAATCACCTGGGATCGGTTGGCTGGGGAAACCGCACAGGGCTTCATATGCACAGCACTGCCCGCAGGACAGAGTCCACTGCCTCCAGCCGCCCGTGTGCCATGTCCTCAGAACAAGCCATCTCCAACGGGAACCCAAGGCACCAGCCACATCAGGGTGACCATGCCAGCCCCTGTCACTCTGGGGGGATCTTCTCATGGTTTTTCTTTTAAGCCAGAGTCTGCATAGCCGCCATGTCCCACTAGATGCCACACACCTGTCCCCATCACCTCTCTGAACTCGTCTCCTCTCACACATGCCACCGCTGTTCAACTGAGTCACACTTCAGTTCTCTCTTCACGGCTTTTGCGTTTGCTGTTCCCTCTGCCTGGAATGTTTTTCCTCTCCAGCGGTTCCAATGGCATGTGAACACACACACACACACACACACACACGACTCACTTCCAATAAGATAAAGTAAATGTAGGGGCGCCTGGGTGGCTCAGTTGGTTAAGCATCTGACTTCGGCTCAGGTCATGATCTCACAGTTCGTGGGTTCTGTGCTGATGGCTCAGAGCCTGGAGCCTGCTTTGGATTCTGGGTCTCCCTCTCTCTCTGCCCCTCCCCTGTTCACACTCTGTCTCACTCTCTTTCAAAAATGAATAAATGTTTGGGGCGCCTGGGTGGCTTAGTCGGTTAAGCGTCCGACTTTCGCTTAGGTCATGATCTCGCGGCTCGTGGGTTCGAGCCCCGCGTCGGGCTCTGTGCTGACTGCCAGCTCAGAGCCTGGAGCCTGTTTCAGTCTGTGACTCCTCTCTCTGACACTCCTGCTCACGCTGTCTCTCTCTCTCTCCTAGAAATAAATAAAACTTAAAAAAAAAAAAAAAGAATGAGCCCCTCTCCTCCACCGCTAGCAGGAATAGATAGCACAGAGTGTGTCCAAAACAATTCGACATTATCCAATAATGCTCACGGAAGGTGAACACGTGAGCCAACGATCCCCCTCTTATTAGCCCTGGAAACTCGCACCTATTTGCATAAGACAACACTAGAAGGTTAAAGTCTTGCTTTTTTTCTTTTTCTTTTTCTTTCTTCTTCACAATACCCCCACCCCCCAAACCTGTACTTCCTTTACAAAAGAAACGGCCCTGCTAGAAGGAACTCGATCACTACGGGTGAAAGGCTAGCTTTAGGACATCTGAAAATCATGGCTTGGGTGAAAATGCTAGTTCTGGGCACCTCAGAAAGGTCTCAACTTTGACACTGTCTCTCTGCATGTTCTAATTTTATCCCTCCTTACTTTTAACAGCACTGACAGCCCTAACATCACTGATTTTTACCAAGGAGATAGGTTAAGAAGCTTGGTCAGCCCAGGAAAGACTTAGGTCTTGGAGGCCATGTCTGGCGGGAGCCAAGTTCTAGAAAAATGTGTCACATTCAATCCTTGTTTTCTGTTCTTTTATGATTTATTTTATAGTGGAAGAAAGAGACAGCCAACGCAAGAAAGGGGGATCCACGGTGAGTGTCTCCCAGTGGCTAGATTACGATTTCAAAGTGGGTAAGGTCTGTGAGAAATCAACACGGTGACAAGTCAGAACCAAAAAGATGGCACTTCCCGGGCCATCACAGTCCCCCTACGTCATCACGAAGGGGTGAAATGGCTTCCAGGGGAGCACCTCTGTGGGCTGATGGCAACAATCCTTCTCAGCTTTGGTCATGGCTGACCTCTGTCCCAAATCCCACTCTGCCTTTGTCTTGACGTAGCTAGACCAAGCATTTCTTCCTTAGAACCAAATATTGAGGAGCCACCCAAATGCCCGCTATCAGTAATTGATAAATTGTGGTACATCCACACAATGGAATATTACACAGCAATGAATTAACTGAGAGGTATTTTGGGGGACGCCTGGGTGGCCTCAGTCGGTTGAGCATCCGACTCCTGATTTCAGCTCAAGTCCTGATCCCAGGGTCGTGGGATCGAGTCCCGCATTGGGCTCTGCACTGAGCGTGGAGCCTGCTTAAGATTCTCTCTCTCCCTCTGCCCCTCTCCCCAACTCACCCTCTCTCTCACTCTAAAAAAGAAAGAACAAAAGTATTCTTATCATCACAGATGAGTCTCAAAAATACACTACTGGGAGATACAAAGTGGGAAAATAGAACAATAGATTGCTCTGGAATACGTAAAATCATAAGTTAAAGCAAGAACGTTACAAAGACAAAATTCAGGAGAGCAGTTATGTCTGAGTGCAGAGATGGTGATGTGGTTGAATAGGGACATGAGAGAGCACCCCAAGATGCTGTTGATATTTTATTGGTTAAGCTGGGTGCTATCTCGGTATTTTATTACAAGTTTTAAGCAAAGTTACACATATTATCTCATAAAACTGCTAGAAGCAAAAACAAAACAGTGAAACAGCTCTTTATATGTATGAATAGGAAATAATCTTCATAAAAAGGGCAAAAAGAGGCACCTGGGTGGCTCAGTCAGTTAAGCTTCAGACTTCGGCTCAGGTCACGAGCTCACTGTTTGTGGATTCGAGCCCTGTGTCTGGCAGGCTCTGTGCTGACAGCTCCCAGCCTGGAACCTGTTTCAGATTCTGTGTCTCGCACCCTCTCTGCCCCTCCTGGGCTCACACTCTGTCTCCCCAAAATAAAAAAATATAAGAAAAAAAAAGAGGGAGATAAATGGGGAGCCATGGTTTTAACAGCCTATGGCGGCTAATGCTGGAAGTGACGTTTGAGCCACAGGCTGTCTGATGAGGAGCAAAGATCTGGGAGAATATTCTAGGCAGAGGGAGGAGCCGGTACAAAGTCAGGAATGAGCTCTGAGCATTTGATGAACAGAAAGAATCAAGAACAGGTGGAAAAAGCACGGATGGGCCTAAGAGGGTCAGATTACTTCTTGTGGGTGTTAAGGGAGTGACTATATTTCCTTGTGTATTTCAACTAGTGTTTCCCGTCCCTGAGCCTCAATTTACCTCATCTGTGTAATGGGGGTAGGCCTGCGGCCCCTCTGCTTCCAGACATTCTCACCATTCCTCAAGACCATCCTAGTAGACAGGTGCTGTTACCACTGGATCAGGAAAGAGAGGCCCCAAAAGGCTAAATTACTTTCCCAAGGCCACAAGAGTTGTAAGGGCAGCCTCCATCTTTGAGGTCAGCAGTCTGACCCCGGCGCCTGTGCCCTTAAACGCCACTGCATATTGCAGCCCCCAGAACCACAAGTACTGCAGTGCGGTGGTTACTCGTCTTTAGCGGCAGGCAAAGCCCGCTAGGACCTTCTACAAGCGGGAAGGTTTCTGGATTAGTCGCTGGCGTCCTCTGAGCTCATTTCCCCAACTGTACAGTGGGCGCCCCAACATTAACCTCAACTAACACAACACTTGGCTGACCAGGAGGAATGAGGCGTCACTGCCAAACAACTGCGTGACTTTCCGAGATGGAAGGTGGAGGGGGCGATAAGGGGTTTGGGTGTTTGGGGAAGACGGGACGCGAAGCCGTAACCTGTGAGGGCTCATAACATAAGTCTTTCCATTCCTTTCTGGCGTTGTTCCCTCCATTCAACCGCGGAGCAACTCTCGATCTCTCCCCCCGCCCCCACCCCGTATTTTTTTTTTCAGGCTGAAAAGAGGTCGTGGTCCCTTTAAGGCCCGCCCCTCCCTCCCCCAAAACTTCCCAGTGTCTGCTCTCTTTCCGATCCCGGACGGCCGGCCAGGCTCGCCGCCGAGCTGGTAGGGGCTGGGGGCGAGGGGTCGGGGAGGGGTGCAGGGGGATGGGTGGGAGGCGCCGCCCGCCGCCGGAGCGCAAGGGGTGGGGGAGGGGCGGAGGCCGGGAGCGAGGCGGTGCAGATAACGCGGCCGCCCGGTCGTCCGCCGTGGGTGCGGGCCCGCCCGCGAACGATCCCGGAACGTGTGGCGCCGAGGACTGTTCCGCCGCGTCCCGACAGCGCGCGACGGCGCGAGGGGCGTACGGGCCGGGCGCGGGGGCGGGGAGGGGAGGGGCCCCTCTCCCCCCTCCCCCCACCGCATTCCTCTGACGTCGGGACCTCGCGACCCCGCCCTTCGGTGGGACCCGCCCCGCCTCGCTCCTCTCGCGCGGATCACGTGTCGGAGGAGCTGCGCCGCCCCCCGGTGTGCTCGGCTGGCCGTTTCGGAGCTTCCCGGTGTGACCGGGAGCTGATTTAGCTCCCCATCAGCCCACTCCCAACTTTATCTTCCCAAACCCGCGGACCCACCAGCCCCGTCTCACTCTTAGTGCCACTGACCCTATTTCAAACTTAGTTTCCACGAGGGCTCCTATTTCGGGAACCCTCTTTCACCCACTGGGAATGTTCCGAAGCATCTTTGGGGCAGTCGCCCGTACTTCCACGACTCAGTCCTGTGTAAGCGCAGCGTCTCCCACCTGCAGCAGTCAGCCCCGTAACATTAGAGCCTTAGGCGCGATCCCGGCTCAGCCTCCGGCCGTGCCCCTAAGTTCCGGCGCGGGGTCTCCCTACCCCGACTCCAAGGAAGAGACGCGTAGAACCTCAGGACGCCCCAAGGACCTGGCTCTCCCTTGCCCCCGCACGACTTCCACGCAGGAAGAGTCCCCAGATTGTTGCAAGCCAGGGAGGTCAGGACTGTCGCGTGGAAACCACTGGCCTGAGTGGTCAGGGGTTGTCACGGGGCAGGCCCGGAGGCAGGGCTGGTATGGACTAGGAACGCCTTTCAGAGCGGAGACTGCCGCACGGACAAGAGGAGTGATCCCTTCGGCAGGACTAGTGGGCAAAGTGTTCTAGAGGGAAGGACGTGCATGGGCAGAGGTCGAAAGGTGCGCAAACGGAAAGGCACCATTGTGGCCGAATATAGAGGTGGAGCGGTGAAACGAACCCGCGAACTTGACAGGGTCCTAAGACAGTCAGCAGTAGCAAATGGTTTTCTCCTGCAAAGGTTAAGTTTGGCTTATGGCAATTCCTCCGGCACTGTGAAGGTTCGAGGTGGAGAGTAGTATGGTAGTGGCGGGGACAGAGCTGCACTGGCAGCTGCCCCTCTGTCTTGATCTAGGCTTCGGGCGCTACCCACCCGCGGCATGTTAACCAATACTTGGGGTAGTCAGAGGCCTTCGCCGGTTGAGAGGGTCGCCCCGCCTCCAGAGACGCCAGAAAGCCTGTTCGCGCTTGCGCTCTCGCTGCGGATCCTTTCCTTGACTGCGCCAAAGAGCGCCTACCGGCCTGGGGAGGGCTTCCCTTTTTCACCCAATCAAAGCCCACCGGTGGTCCTACTGTCTAGAGAGGGGGACCCTTTCATTGACTAACCGAGTAGAGACGAAGAAGATGGGCACCTGCAGTAACCACTGGAGAGTGGCAAAAGGGAGGGGTTTCCTTTTCTCCTTGCCAAGTGGCGCGGGAAGGTAGTCGCTGGGACTGGAAGACTAAGACGTTTCGGTTTGAGGGATTAGTGAAGAAGCCAATGAAAGTGGAAAGAAGGCGGGGCTGTTCAGGCGAGTGGGGAGCGCCGTTCCTATCAGGTGCTCCAAAGGAGGGCAGGCCGTGCCAGAAATCCGACCTATCAAATTGGAGTTTATTTTAAGGCGGCGGGGTTGGCGAAATGACTGGCAGAAAGCGCTAGCCTATAAGGAGTGTCCCAGACAAACGAGGGCGGGCCCTCCTGCAGAACGGCGTGGGCTGCATCCAATAGGCGTGCAAGGCGTGCAGAGGCTTCCCCTCCCCCCTTGGCGGGACCAGTGGCTCCCCCTATCGGGTGGGGGCGGCGGGTGACAGGCGTGTCCCTCCCCCAATGAGAGGCGGGGGGAGGCGGGTTCTGCGCCGCCATGTCGCGGAGGCTGCTGCCCCGGGCGGAGAAGCGGCGTCGGCGGCTGGAGCAGAGGCAGCAGCCGGACGAGCAGCGGAGGCGGTCGGGAGCGATGGTGAAGATGGCGGCGGCGGGCGGCGGAGGCGGCGGTGGCCGCTACTACGGCGGCGGCAGTGAGGGCGGCCGAGCCCCTAAGCGGCTCAAGACGGACAACGCTGGCGACCAGCACGGAGGCGGTGGCGGCGGCGGTGGAGGAGCCGGGGCGGCGGGCGGCGGCGGCGGGGTGAGGCCAGGGTCTTAGGCGCCAGGGACGGCCGAGAAGGGAGGGAAAAATTTCCACTTTGAGGGTATTCATTTGGTGGGGGGGGCCTCTGCGCACGCGCCCAGGCCCTCGCGCTGTGACGGGGTGGGGGAGGGGCTGGCGTTGGGCAAACGGCGGGGTTTGCGCGAGGACAGGCGCTTGCGCGTGCGCGCTACTCCGAGCCGGGGTGGGGGGGCGGTGTAGGAGGCGGAGGAAGTAGCTCGCGCTGCGGGCGGCGCAGTGCGCAGGCGCCGCGGGCTGGGGTGTGGGGGCCAGGCACGCGGCCCGGCCGTTTTTTTTTTCTTCTTCCCCCTTTATCGTTTAATTCAAGGCCTTCATGCGCAAGCGCACTTCTTCTGCTTGGGCCTCGTGGGCGGGGTGGCACCGCGTGAGCGGGAATGGGTGGGCGGTGGCCTTTTCCGCGCTTGAGTGGGGAATTCTGCCCGATCACTGTTGAATCCATATAGTGTCATAGTGGGTCTCAGTAGAGCAGTTGATTTTATTTGAGGCTCTTCCCCCAGAACAGAATGTGTCCCCATTTTTGTGGGCGGTGAACACCGGAAGAAAAGCTCGTGAAAGGTCTTTTTAGCCGTCTGGGAATTAAATCAACTTTGGAACCGCCACAAGTTAGCTTACAATTTCCGGGAGTTAACTGGATGCAGTTACGGTTGGGTTTGGTGAACCAAAGTGGTCCCTGAGGGTGAGAGTTAAGTTTTCGGTCTCGTAGTCGGAAAGGACCACCATTTGTTCCTCCTGGCTTGGAGCCCAGTTCCTCCCTGCAAGTTCCTGAAGCCCTCTCCCGTTCGGCCATTTGCAGGGTTTTCCAGGCTCTCATGGTGATCTGTAGCTGTGATTTCCTAGTGGTTTAATCTGTGCCTGGCCCCTTTACACGCGTTAAAAAAAAACCCCTTAATTAAATCTTCAATACCTCGGTATGAGATACAGGGCGGTATTACATTTTTGGACTTGTAAAGATGAGGTGAATTTGTGTAGATCCTGTAGCTGGGGGGGTGGGAGGTGGGTAGGATTCGAATTTCCAGGCTGTGGAACTGCACACTGCTGAGCTGGTAGCCATCATCAGGCGGGTGTGCCTCCTGTGGTCTGTGTGGTTCATTCCTGAAATAGGATCCAATTCTGCCCCTGTTCCAGGGGCTTCTGCTTGGCAGTGCCCAGACAGGAGTTTGGGCCCAGAGCCCAGGAGACACGGGGAAAGTTACTTTTCTTATGATTCCCAGCGGCTTCTCTCTGTGTGTGGGTGAAAAGATAGTTCTTGGAAGGGAATGATCTTGGTTTATAGCCATGTGGGTTGGAGTTTCTTTTTCTTTCAGAGGGACCTTTCTTGAGGCTGGCCTAGGCAGTGTTTTCCAACACAAATTTTGGTGGGTTATTAAAGACTTGAGGCAGTCGAGATTGCCCTGGCGTTCACAGCTCCTGGGTTACGGGCTGTTGTGCTGTGACTGAACCTGGGGGTGAGTGTGGTGAGCAGTGATGCGTGGCTGAGCAATGTGTTTCACTGGGGAAAGGGCAGAGAGACCATCAGGCGCAGAGGGGGTGTTCTGATTCGGGTGGTGGCAGAGGACCCTTGGAGCGCTTCTTGCAACTGCTGTCCCTCTCCACCCCAGTCCTTCCCCTGTTTTCTTGGCCGCTGGGAAGAGAAGTTCTAGGAGGAAGGTAAGGTAGGGGACATGCTTCATTTTCCGTTTGCAGCAGGAGCCATAGGGAAGTGGCCACCCCCTGGGGCCTGTACTTAGCCGGCACCAAACCCTTTTGGGCCGATCTGTGCAGTGCCAGCCTTTGTTGTCTGCTGTGCGATGACACTTAAGCGTTTCATCGATTGCGGCCCCAGCAGCACCCACGGCAGCCGACCACTATCTCATACAGCAGGAAAAGAAGTTATGTTCTTGTTTCCTTTCTCAGGAGAACTACGATGACCCCCACAAAACCCCTGCCTCCCCAGTTGTCCACATCAGGGGCCTGATCGACGGAGTGGTGGAAGCTGACCTTGTGGAGGCCTTGCAGGAATTTGGACCCATCAGGTACTGTGCTCAGAGGCCAGGGTGGACATAGAGGAGTCAGTTTCTTAGCTTCCTGTGCGTTCTTAGTTTTCGGTTGGAAGGGATGTGGCCAGTTTGGCCCAGAGTCCTTTGGCTATGTCCTGGTCCCCCCTCTGCTTTTGGGTTTGGCTGTCCTAGTTGGGGCCAGATTTTTAGTAAGTTTCATGTCTCCCCCCTCCCTCCCCCCCATAGTTTCTAGAGTTTCTAGAGTTTCTAGTCGCATTCTCTCATTCAGCAAGTAATTACTAAGTGTATTTGTCACACCTTAGGTGCTGGAAATAGAATAGCAAATGAGATTGTCTTTGGTCCCTCTCAGACAGCCACCTACCCAGAGTGGTCAGCACTGTGATAGGAAAGTCCAGGAGCCCGTAGAAGGCAGCTGCCTCAGTCAAGGGAGGAGGCTTCAGGAAGGCAGGCTTCTCAGAGGAGGTGATGTGGGCTCTTTCATCTGTTGTGCCACTTCGGGTGTTGAATGTTCCGGTCAGGAAAACGTGATGGAGGTACAGAGGAGTCGTGAGAGAGGAGTCAGTTCACAGAAAGTGGAACATCTTCCTCTTGTCTGCGTTCTGGAAGGACTGAAACCTGTGTTCTCTCTGCCAGTTATGTGGTAGTAATGCCGAAAAAGAGACAAGCGTTGGTGGAGTTTGAAGACGTTCTAGGGGCTTGCAACGCCGTGAACTACGCAGCCGACAACCAGATCTACATTGCTGGCCACCCGGCTTTCGTCAATTACTCTACCAGCCAGAAGATCTCCCGCCCTGGGGACTCGGATGACTCCCGGAGCGTCAACAGCGTGCTTCTCTTTACCATCCTGAACCCAATCTATTCGATCACCACGGTGCGTGCCAGCGAGCTTTGTTTTAGATGCTTCTGTCAGATCATCCTTTTTTCCTTCCTGTCCCCTTGTCTGAGGCAGATTGACCTACCGGTGCCCTTTCATCTTGCCCATGTACTTCTTACAGGATGTTCTTTACACTATCTGCAACCCTTGTGGCCCTGTCCAGAGAATTGTTATTTTCCGGAAGAATGGCGTCCAGGCCATGGTGGAATATCCTTTGCTGGGAGAGGGGGTTTTTTTGAGGTGGATGTTCTGTCTTTTCAACCAGCATGGAACTTCTTGAGTGCCTGCTGTTTGCCACATTCCTTCAGAGCGTGCCCAGTCTGATGGGAGGGGTCGTTCATAAGCAGTCTGTGACGTACTGTGAAGGCTCACGGTCAAGTGCTGTGGGGGAGAAGTGGGGTGCAGGGAGTGACCAGGACACCTGACAGGGTGTATCTAATTCTGTGAGGAGGTAGAAGCTGGTGTTCCAAGACAGGAACTGGTTCGTGCAGAGGTGCTCAGGTGGGCGGGAGCTTGGTGCTGGCGGAAGCAGAAGGTTCCTGCAGGCCTTGGAAGAGGTCAGCAGGGCGTCTACGCAGCGGGAAGCCGCTGATGGAGTCCCGAGGCGGGAGCATCATCTGGTTGATGTGTTAAGATCGGCTTTGATCACAGCACGTGGCATAAGAGGGAGAGGACTGGGGTAAAGAAGAAAGTGGCTTAGCCTGGGGTGGTGGCAGAGGGGGCTGCCAGCCACTCTGGGCTGGGAGTGCAGACGACAGGGGAACTCAGGGCAGTGGCCACTCGCCCAGGCAGCCCTCCCGCCCGTCTCCGTGCAGGCGGCTAGTGACCGGGCAGTGAGCACACATGTAGAGCGCATGTGCAATGTGGTCTTTCAGTGCTCCTTGTCCTCCCTCCCTGGGCCAGCTTGCAGCCCTTCCCAGAGAGCACCCATCCCAAGGCTTTCCTTAACTTTACTCACATTTGATTCTGTGCAGAGTGCCCAGCGGGCCAAAGCCTCACTCAATGGGGCTGACATTTACTCGGGCTGCTGCACTCTGAAGATCGAATATGCAAAGGTAGGTCCTGGAAATGACTGCCCCTTGGCTTCCAGGGGAGCCGGGGCCTGGCTAATTTCAAGCTGTGTCTTGTCCCTGCAGCCTACACGCTTGAATGTATTCAAGAACGATCAGGACACTTGGGACTACACAAACCCCAATCTCAGTGGACAAGGTAATCCTGATGGCCACTTTGTTCTAAACACACCCGCCTTGCCTTCACTTGATTAGTGCACTTCATAGACCCGGGCTCAGGGTTATGTAATGCCATTGGGCTCCTTGTGGACATGGGAGGGCCTGGGGGGCCGATCAGGTCTCGGAAAAGACACCCCAGTGGGAGACAGTGAATGAAGGGGCCTCTATAGGTTCTAGCTGCTGCTGGGGGCCCTTTGATGTGGCTGAGGGTGCAGAGCCAAGGCAGAGGCTTGGACGGGGTGGGGAGCAGGTCCTCACATGAGCACAGGGCAAGGCGGCGGCTTATAAACTGTCGGCAGCTCCCAGATGGATTCTGCTGCTTCCCTTCTGGGACCTGCTCAGGGTCATCAGCTCTCCATTTTCACTGGGCCAGGACAGCTTCTCTTGCTTTCCGCCATGGAGAGGGCCTGCTGGGGGAGGCGGGGGGAGCAGACCCGGGAGGCCATGAGGGTTCCTGGGCCCGTGGAGCAGAGCCTTTGAGCAAGCTGACCTTGTGGAGGTGAGACACCCTGGATTGGAGCAGGGCGGACATGCCTCACCTCACTTGTAGAGGGAACTCAACATCTCTGCGGGGGGCCCAAATGGACAACCCCCTTTCTAGAATCTGTCAAGTAATGGTCTGCCTTGGATAGGAGGGAGAGGTGGAGGAGTGCCTTTGAAAACCAGCCGCACCCCCTCAGCGGGACCGTCCGTCTCTGTGTGTCCTGGTCTGCTACGTCGGACTAGGCTGCGGGCTGAGGGAGGAGGCTGGTCGCTGACCTCCCACAGGCTCTGGGAGGCCGAAGGCCCCCATTCCCAGGCAGGCCCGTCTTGCTCGCCCTCGCAGCTGGGAGGCAATGGGCAGGGTGGGCTAGACTCTCCCCAGGACCCTCACAGTGGGCGCTGTGGGCATGGCTGCCCCTCCAGAGATCAGAGGCAAATTGGTGACCGAGCGAATGTACCAGAGCGGGCAATGGCATTACATGACCGCTAACAGAAACATGGCAACCAACCATTTCTTCTCCAAGGAACACAAATAGAAGATGTGCAGACCGGCAGGGGCTAGTGGCAGGGGCCGGCTGTGCATTGGTTTCGATGCCTCTCAGCCTTGGCCGCCCTGAGGCTGGGGGCCAAACACGAGAGCCGATGAGGGGACCTGGAGTGAGGCGGTGCTTCGCCACCCCTCGGGAACCGTCCTTCAGTGGCTCCGCCTCTGCACATTGCCCACCAACACACAGGGTAGGAACCACTAGCTCTTCTTGGAGAGAACAGAACACGCAGCCTCCACCACGTCCCCAGAAACAGCTGCAGACTTGAGCTCACTACATCAAGAACACCACACCGTGCTCCACGGAACAGCTCCAAGCACAGAGACAGAGGCAGACAGAGACAAAGAGAGAAAGAGACGCAACATGGCAGCAGACACTGCTTTTTTATTAAACATTAAAAAAAAAAAAAGGCAAAATCCAAGCAAACTTGAACCCGAAAATGTACACAGAAGTAGGAAACACAGAGAACAGAGCTCTCCCAGCCAGCCAGCGGCGCTCTTTTCGGAGAACGTTTCATAGACTGAAGTAGATTCCATGGGCCTCCAAGACAATAGGATCCTCTCTCCATTCCTCGCCATGTGGGTTGTTTTTTGTTTTTTGTTTTTTTAAGTCCTTTGGTTTGGGGAGGGCCTTTTTTTTTTTCTTTTCTGTTTTGATATTTTTATTTTTTCCGCAGTCATCGGCTGCCAACATAATCTGCACCAACTGGAGATCAGAAACAAAAAAAAAAAAAACTTAACCACAACAACAGCAACAAAAAAAAAAAAAAAAAAACAGACCTAAAACCAGACAGCCAAACAGCTCAGAGGTACACAGTTACCTGCTGGCGGGTAACCGGGCGCGCTCCCGAGGCCACAGCGCGGGCGTAGTGGGGCCCCCGGCACACTTCACAACCAGGAGACACGCACACGGAGCGCCACACAGCCAGAAGCACCGCACCACCGCACTGCAGCACACAATGTGAGGAGGTGACAACACGGAGGGACACTACCCACTTCATACACCTTTATTTTCCACTTTTCTGGTATCTTCTGAGGAGAGAACATCTGTGAGCCATTTTTGATTAAAAGCATTGACTTTAAAAAAAAAACAATTCTTAAAAAAAAAATTTGTAGCGGATGTGTGCCGTAACTTGTATTTATGACTGTAAAACCATGTGATGCAGGGTCGCAGTGTATGTTTGATGGGACGCCATCTTTCAGAACTGTGCTAACTCACTGTTGAAGCGTCCAATGGTAAGAGAAAATACAGATTTGTTTTTTGTGACAAATGGACATTGTACTCTGTACTTCTGCTGTAAGTAGCCCTTTTCCATCTTTGTAATGACTGATTGTTGAAAACAAAACCCAGGCTGGGTGGCAGGAAAGGGCAGTGGTCTCGATGCGTGGGTGTTGGAGTCTGCCAGACCTGGGTTCAAATCCTGGCTCAGCTGCTAACTTGCTTTGTGACCTTGGGCCAGCTTGTGTCTCTTAACTGCTCAGTTAAAAGTTAAGTGCTCGGGTTCCTTATCTGTAAAATGGGGCTGCACCAGCACCTACCTCATAGGGTTGTTGTGAGGAATTTCAGAAGCGGCGATGTCTGTAAAGCGCTCAGCACAGTGTCCGGCACTCGAGCGCTCAAGTCACGTGGCGACTCTGAACGGCAGAGGGCTCTGGGGTGGATCTGCGCCATTGTCCGGGTCTGGGAATGTTGATGCCTTGTATGTGACTGCTCAGCCGAACTGGTTCTCCTGTTGCCCTGCTTGTCCTTGCCTACGGCCCCTCTCCCGGGGTCCGATGTGATGGGGGTGGGGTGGAGGGGGGAGAGGGTTGTGGGCAGACCAGGGTCGAGGAAGGTGGGCCTAGAGAGCTGGGTGGGCCTAGAGCTTCTAGAACCTTGGGACTTTGGGGGCCAGATTTTATCTTCTGACCTGCCCTTCCTCCGTTGTCTTCCTGCTCTTCGCTCCCCTCCCTTCAGCGGGAGTTACTGGAGAGATCTGTTGTCGGCCTCCGTAACTTAACAGCTTCCATAGCCTCTGCAAGGCTTCCCAGAGGACCCGAGAGCCGGGCCTCCCATTCGGGCCGGGGCAGGGGAGAGTGAGCCCAGAAGCGGGCCGCCTCTTTCCCAGAGAAAGGAAACGAGCTGCGTGGTACGGGCTGGGGACGGGAAGTGGGTCCCAGCCTGGAGCCTTGGGCTTCAGGCCCACCCGGGGTCAGGCCGCAGGAAGGGGGGCCCCAGCAGCTCGAGGAAGGGAGGCTTTGCCTAAGGCTTGCAGCACCTGGAGGTCTTCGAGGTTAGCCTCTAGTCAGGAGGGAAGACCCCCTTTGTGCCGAGTTCGGTTCTAACTGTTTTCTCTGTCCACAGGTGACCCTGGCAGCAACCCTAACAAACGCCAGAGACAGCCCCCTCTCCTGGGAGACCACCCCGCAGAATATGGTGAGGGCAGGGGGTTCCCCTCCGTGGACTCCCGTGGCTCATGTGCCCCTGCCCGCCGCCCGCCGCGCAAATTCTCACCCGCCCTCCCTCTCTTTCCTTCCCACCCCCCAGGAGGGCCCCACGGTGGGTACCACAGCCATTACCATGATGAGGGCTACGGGCCCCCCCCACCTCACTACGAAGGGAGAAGGATGGGCCCGCCCGTGGGGGGTCACCGCCGGGGCCCAAGTCGCTACGGCCCCCAGTATGGGCACCCCCCACCCCCTCCCCCACCACCCGAGTATGGCCCCCACGCCGACAGCCCTGTGCTCATGGTCTATGGCTTGGACCAGTCTAAGATGAACTGTGATCGGGTCTTCAATGTCTTCTGCTTGTATGGCAACGTGGAGAAGGTGAGTCGCGTGCAGCGCATGGCTTCCCTGTAGACCTGCCGGGCCCAAGCTCTTACGGGGGGAAACGGAGCCTGGCTAGGGGCCAGCTCGTTCCAAGAGGGGAGCTCAGTTGAGCAGGGGACCAGCTGCAGACATTTTGTTTGGCCCTCTCTGTGTGGGGGTGTTAACTCCAGGACTTTTTAACACAGAAGCACTGCTACTCAATATTACGTGAGCGTGATTTATAAAACTTCGTGTAGTTAGAGATCACCATGTGAGGATTCTCTCTAGAAAACTTAGGATGATCTGGCAGTACCGGGCCTTCCTGCCTTGCCTGTGTACCAGGCGATTCACGTCTGACCAGCTGGCTTCTTGCCTCTGCCTGAGCCTGCAGCGCGGCCTAGCCCACACATCAAAGCAGCAGCGGCTGGTGCAGGCTGAGCATTCCTCCTGTGTGTCAGGCACTATTAAAAATGCTCGGCACGTAGTAACTTGCATTTCACCGGAATCATCAATTAGACGAAGAAGGGAGTGAAGGCACGGAGGGTGAATAACTTGCCCAGGTTCACAGACCTTCACATGGGAGCAGGGCTCAGAGCCTGGGAACAGAACTGGGTTGTAGTGCCTGTTCTGTTTTACTGTCTTCAGTGCTGTCACACACACAGAAACAGTTTCTTTTTTTTTTTTTTTTTGCCTCTCAACGTTGTTTTGTTTTTGTTAACGTTTATTTATTTTTGAGAGATGGAAAGAGCAAGAACGGGAGGGGCAGAGAGAGGGAGACACACAGAATCTGAGGCAGGCCCCAGTTTGACACGGGGCTCGAACTCACTAACTGTGAGATCATGAGCTGAACCAAAGTCAGACACTCAACCGAGCCATCCAGGTGTCCAATTTTAAGTATTTTTGAGACAGAGTGTGCGCGCTCATGCGTGAGCAGGGAATGGGGAGGGGCGGGGTGGGGGAACAGGATCAGAAGCTGGGTCTCTGCTGAGAGCCAGGAGCCTGACGTTTTATTTTCTCGCCATGCCCCCTGGCTTTTGTCGTACTTCGTTAAGTGATAGGCCCAGGGACCATCTCCTGACTGACGTTAGAAATGCACTGTTGAGCTGAGCACTTCCTGTGGGTCAGACCCGCTGCTCACTTCTCCCGAAACCTTATTCCTAAGTGAGGAGATGGAAGCCTTGTTCCGGAGCCGGGAGTTATGGTGTTTAAGTGACTCAGGACGGGTGGGGCGGGGGCAGGGGGGGTCCCTGGAGGTCGGCATCCCTGGAGGTTGGCTGATGGCGCTGATCATGGTTGCTGTCCTCCAGGTGAAATTTATGAAAAGCAAGCCGGGGGCCGCCATGGTGGAAATGGCTGATGGCTATGCCGTGGACCGGGCCATCACTCACCTCAACAACAACTTCATGTTCGGGCAGAAGCTGAACGTCTGGTAGGTGCCTCGCCCCTGCAGGCTCAGGAGTGTTGGAGAGGAGCTGCGAAGGAGTGAAGCGGGACGGCCGCTCGGGAGAGGGCCGGCTGCGTGTCCAGGCAGGAGTGGGGTGTGGTGGGAATGCTCCCCGGGGCTCAGCTAAAGCAGTGAGGGGGGAAAGCGCGCTGGCCTCGCCTCGGCTGTGGAGCGAGGCCCCCATGCGGGGCTCGGGAGCTAACCAAGGGCTCCCTTCGGCGCTGCAGCGTCTCCAAGCAGCCGGCCATCATGCCCGGGCAGTCATACGGGCTGGAAGACGGGTCGTGCAGTTACAAAGACTTCAGCGAGTCCAGGAACAATCGGTTCTCCACTCCGGAGCAGGCGGCCAAGAACCGTATCCAGCACCCGAGCAACGTGCTGCACTTCTTCAACGCCCCTCTGGAGGTGACCGAGGAGAACTTCTTTGAGGTGGGTGCTGTGCCACAGCCGTCCGAACGGGCTCTTCGTTTCAGACTTCCGGCAGGTCTCTGTGGAGGCCCAGCGCTCTGCCAGGCCCCAGCTTGGGTACCAGGGTCACGGCAGGGACCAGGATGGGCCGAGGAGGACGCCAGACTCAGTGTGCAGTTTTGACAGGCAGGGGTGGGCGGCAGCTTCTCTGGAAGTTTCCTCCTCCGAGTGACACCATGCAGTGGTCAGAGTCCAGCCTCAAACATCCACCCTGTCAGGCCCTTCGGGACCCAGATAACACTGGAGGGGAGCTCTCGTGTGAGGGCCGGGCCTGAGGAAACCGGGCCGGGAGGGGCGCGGGGCTGAGCGGCAGGGACGGACTTCAGACCCTGCCTTGGCCTCATGCGTGGCCGTTTGGTTCAGCAAACATTTGCTTAGTGCCGCCCCAGCGGCTGTAGATGAGGTTTTTAAAAAGCGGTTTCTCCGTTTGGTAACGTAACAGTAACACTGTAATGACGATGGTGAACTCTGGTAAAAACGGAGGCTGAGGAGTGTGTCTTCGCCTTATTTGGGCCACAGGGCCCCTTCATTGCGTGTTGTGTGATGAAAGCTTAGAAACGCTGCAGTCCGAGTGTAAGCGCTCCCCTTCCGGGCCGCTTGCGCCTTGCTGTGTGGCCCTCCTGTGTCCCAACGGGGTTTGCATCTCTGCAGATCTGCGACGAGCTGGGGGTGAAGCGACCGTCTTCTGTGAAAGTGTTCTCAGGCAAAAGTGAGTACCGGTCCGCCCTTGCCCCTGGGCCTGGGCTGCGGGTGGGCGGTGGCCGGCCCCTGCCTCCTGCCCGGCCTGAAACCTCTGCCCCGTGAGCAGGTGAGCGCAGCTCCTCCGGGCTGCTGGAGTGGGAGTCTAAGAGCGACGCCCTGGAGACTCTGGGCTTCCTGAATCACTACCAGATGAAGAACCCCAGTGAGTACCTGCGTGTCCGGCAGCCGGCCTCTCCAGGCTGACGGTGGGCCAGCTTCAGGCTAGAGCCGCCCTTCCTGCCACAGACATAGGGCCCCAGAAATCTCTTCATCGTTCCTGACACGGGCAGGGGAACCTGGTCGCCAGGAGATTGGCCCGATGGTCCCCGTGGGAGGGCCAGCCTGGCTGTTGGCCGCCACCCGCCCTGCCAGCCTGGCGCTGAACCCCGACGATCCCCTTGGGAGTGGCACTCTGCGTCAGAAGCTGCCAGTAAACAGCCAGCAGTGTCTGTCGCTGGAGCTGGCTCAGTACCCAGGAAGGGGACTGCTCTGGCCCACGGGTGAAAAGCGGCCGGGACCATGATAGGTCCCGCTGCAGTGGTGGAGACGGGGCGGGGCTGGGCCATCCCATCAGAGCCCTAGAGAGGGGTCCCCACAAGTGTCTCTGTTCTCTCTCTCTCTCTCTCTCGCAGATGGGCCGTACCCTTACACCCTGAAGTTGTGTTTCTCCACCGCTCAGCACGCCTCCTAATAGGTGCCTCAGAAGAGTCCCATCTGAGCAGGAAAACATTTCTTTCCTTTATGCTGTTTGTTTTCGTTTTTGTTTTGTTTTGGGTTTTTTTGTTTTTGTTTTTGTTTTTTTGCAAAAGTTCCTGTATTCCTTTTTTTAAATGCTAGGTTAGTAGGCTTAAGCATAATGGAAGCGCTGGAAGTCTGGAGGGGGAGGGAAGGGGAACTGAGATCTCCCAAGATTAACCTTCACTTTTTAAAAAATTATTGTACATGTGATTTTTTTTTTTCCTGTTCATACATTTGTGCTGCCTGTGTACTCTTGGCGCATTTCAATAAAATTGTTTGGAAAATACACAGGGTGCTTCTTGGCATTCCAGGGTGTGTCTGCTCCCCTCCCGCCTGGCCCTCTGCTAGGGTCCGGAACTTGAAGGCCGCGGGGGTCTGATCCACCAAGGAATGGGGGTGCCCGGGGGAGCCGGGCAGCAGGCGGCCCTCTGCCAGGACCCCGCCCACACAGGCCCGCAAGCCGAGTCTGGTTGGAGAGTCCCTTAAAAAATGTTGGGGCGCCTGGGTGGCTTAGTCGGTTAAGCGTCCGATTTTCGCTTGGGTCATGATCTCGTGGTTCGTGGGTTCGAGCCCCGCGTCGGGCTCTGTGCTGACTGCCAGCTCAGAGCCTGGAGCCTGTTTCAGTCTGTGACTCCCTCTCTCTGACCCTCCCCTGCTCACGCTGTCTCTCTCTCTCCTAGAAATAAATAAAACATTAAAAAAAAATTAAAAAAAAAAAAAGTCAGTGTTGCCCAGGGGCACCTACCTGAGTGGCTCAGTCGGTTAAGCGTCCGACTTCGGCTCCGGTCATGATCTCACAGTTTGTGGGTTCAAGCCCCGCGTCGGGCTCTGTGCTAACAGCTAGCTCAGAGCCTGAAGCCTACTTCAGATTCTGTGTCTCCCTCTCTCTCTCTGACCCTCCCCTGATCACGCTGTCATCTCTCAGAAATAAATAAAAACACTTAAATTAAAAAAAAAAGTAAATGTTGCCGAAAAACTTCAAAACGTTGAAAAAAACAAACCAAAAGCCTTAATCCTGCCAAGTGGCAACTTGTTTTTATAAGGTTGGAAATGAAGACCTGAGAAAGATCAAAGGTGAAAGTCTCCCCAGTCCCTTCAACGAGTTTTGGTCTTTTTTTCTTTCCCTCCTAAAATGTGGTGTCTGGGGGCGCCTGGGTGGCTTAGTCGGTTAAGCATTTCTCTTGGGTCATGATCTCGCGGTTCGTGGGTTCGAGCCCCGCGTCGGGCTCTGTGCTGACTGCCAGCTCAGAGCCTGGAGCCTGTTTCAGTCTGTCACACTCTCTCTGACCCTCCCCTGCTCACGCTGTCTCTCCTAAAAATAAAAATAAAACATTAAAAAAAAAAATTTTTAATGTGGCGTCTGAACGGTTTGCTGCTTTCAGAGCAGGAGTTGGGGAGGGGAAGTGAGGGGGACGGGGACATGAAGCGGGCCTAGGGGACAGCACAGCCCATTTCACGAACGTGACATCATGACCTGAGCCACCCAGGCGTCCCGAGTGTTGCTTGTAAGGAAATGCCCCGTGCAGTGCAGCACTGTGCCACACCGCACCCACAGCTACCGCCTCTGCCCCTTGCGCACCATCTAGGGACGTGTCCTGATTTACCTGCTTTTAAAGGTAAAATCTAATTTTTAGCTACTGTAAACAATGCCATGTGATGGGTGCTCTGCAATTGTGGATTGGAGCGTTGGGGGGGCGTGGCAGGCGGTAGGGTGGGAGGGACTTTGACTCAGTGGAGGGAAGAAGTTGTCATCTTAGAAGAACAAGTAAAAAGCACAGTCAGTTGTGCCTTGTTCATGCACATGCTCTTGAAAATGAACCCACTGGGGCACCGGGCGGCCTCCTTTGGAAGAGCGTGCCACTCTTGATCTTGGGTTCTAAGTTTGAGGCCCACATTTGGTGTAGAGATTACTTAAAATCTTGGAGGCACCTGGGGGGCTCAGTTGGTTGAACATCCGACTTCAGCTCAGGTCATGATCTCCCAGCTCAGGAGTTCAAGCCCTGCATCGAAGCCTGCTTCGAATTCTGTGTCTCCTCTCTGCCTCTCCCCAATTCTCTCTCTCGAAAATAAATAAAATTTGAAGTTATTAAAAAAAAAAAATCCAAAGTCAGATAATTAACCGACTGAGCCACCCAGGCTCCCGAGGGATTTACTGTGAAGTTTTTTTTTGAATGCTTTTTTAAAATTTATTTTTGAGAGAGACAGCATGAGTAGAGGAGGGTCAGAGAGAGAGAGAGATACAGAATCCAAAGACAGGCTCCAAGCTCTGAGCTAGCTGTCAGCACAGAGCCCGACATGGGGCTCGAACCCATGAACTGTGAGATCATGACCTGAGCTGAAGTCAGACGCCCAACTGACTGAGCCACCCAGGAGCCCCTTGTTTTGTTTTTAAAAGGGCATAAGTGAGCAAGGGACAGAGGGAAAGAGACGCAGGGCTTGTGTTTACTTGAAGCAGAGCTCATGTTCACCTGATGTGGGACTGGAGCTCACCCGATATAGGACTTGAACTCATGAACCATGAGATCATGATCTGACCTGAAATCAGATGCTTAACCAACTGAGCCACCAAGACACCCTACTGTGAAGTTTTAAAACAGATTATTAATGGGGCACTTGGGTGGCTCAGTCGGTTGTCCAACTTTGGCTCAAGTCATGATCTCACAGTTTGTGAGTTCAAGCCCCACATTGGGCTCTGTGCTGGCAGCTCAGAGCCTGGAGCCTGCTTCAGAGTCTGTGTCTTCCCTCTCTGCTCCTCTCCTGCTCATGCTCTCGTCTCTCTCTCTCAAAAAAAATAAACATTAAAAATTAAGAAAAGAGAGATTGTTAACATCTGAAGTCCCATGGCATTTATGGGATGAACAACCTGCTTCACCAGGGTGTTTTAGACAACATCTGCAAAGGGGAAACTACAGTCACCTTGCAGCCATAAACTTCTTTTAAAATTTCTTTTTGATGTTTATTTATTTTTGAGAGAGAGAGAGAGTGTGTGAGCACGAAAGAGGCAGAGAGAGGGAGACAGAATCTGAAGCAGGCTCCAGGCTCTGAGCTGTCAACACAGAGCCCGATGTGGGGCTCAAACTCAGAAAGCTTGAGATCATGACCTGAGCCCATGTTGGATGCTTAACTGATTAAGCCATCCAGGAGCCCCATAAACTTCTAAATCCTCTAGGATTTGTTTTCAAGGCAATCAAAGGGGTAAAAAGTAAATTTTCCTGTCTTGTCTCCCAGCACGCAGTTTTTATCCCTTGTCAGCAACTTTTGAATCTGCTTTCAGAGATACTCTATGTATGTACTATAGCCTATGCACAAACAGACATGTATAACCATCTTTTTTACACCAATTGATCATGCTGAGTATCGTACATGTTTAAATTGTTTCTCTTGGGGGAGCATAGCTGCCTCAGCAGTTAGAGCGTGCAACTTGATTTCAGGATTGTGAGTTTGAACCCCATGTTGAGTATAGAATTTTTATTTATTTATTTAAATTTTATTTTTAAATATTTTTATTTTTTATTTTTGAGAGACAGAGAGAGAGCACGAGTGGGGAAGGGGCAGAGAGAGAGGGAGACACAGAAAGAATCTGAAGCAGGCTCCAGGCTCTGAGCTGTCAGCACAGAGCCTGATACGGGGCTCCAGCGGGGCTCGAATTCATGAACGCGAGATCATGACCTGAGCCGAAGTCAGACATTTAACCGGCTGAGCCACCCAGGCACCCCTTTATTTAAGTTTTTAAATGTTTGTTTATTTTTGAGACCACCAGAGATAGTGCACAAGTGGGGGAGGGATAGAGAAAGGGAGAGACACAGAATCCAAAGCAGGCTCCAGGCTCTGAGTGGTCAGCACAGAGCCTAAGGTGGGGCTTGAACCCACAGACTGAGAGATCATGACCTGAGCCAATGCTGGATGCTCACCTGACTGAGCCACCCAGCCACCCCTAGGCAGTCTTATTTTTTAAAGAAATTATTTTAAGAATATGAACTTCAAAGCCACATTGATCCCCTATTTACTCCTAAAGCCCAGATAACCTTGAACTAGGAACTTTCCCTTCCCCCAAGCTCCAGTTCCCTATGTGTACAATGAAAAATAGTGTGTGTGAGAGCTCAAAGAGATACACAGACGGCCCCTTCTTGGCTAGTCTATTGTCTTTATTTTCATTCCCTTGTGTGGGTTATGCTCGGTACTAGATTGCTTTTTTCTTTTCCGTTAACACGGTACAAGGGCATGATTACAAAGTTGCAGGGCTGCGGTTATTCTGCCATTATGTCCTTGAACGTTTCAGCTGTTTCCGATGTTTCCATCATTATACAACAGCGCCCTAATGAACTATCCGGCAGCAACAGGCCAGGTTCCTACTGGGGCAAAGGTCTCATTTCTAAACTGTAATCGGCGGGGGCGCCTGGGTGGCTTAGTCGGTTAAGCGTCCGACTTTCGCTTAGGTCATGATCTCGAGGTTCGTGGGTTTAAGCCCCGCGTCGGGCTCTGTGCTGACTGCCTGCTCGGAGCCTGGAGCCTATTTCGGAGTCTGTATCTCCCTCTCTCTTTGACCCTCCCCTGCTCACGCTGTCTCTCTCTCTCCTATAAATAAATAAATAAATAAATAAATAAAACATTAAAAAAATAAATTGTAATCGGCGGACTAGGAAAGCGATTTCCGGCTGCCCTTAGTAAAGATGGCGGAGAAACTGGCGTCACCGCCAGCCAGGCTGCGTCATTGGTGCCCTCGCCGAACATGGTAGCCTCGTGCCCGCCCCCTTGATTTCCTCCAGTCGGTCATTCCCACCAGCGACTCAGTGGCAGAGGCGGCAGAGATGGCGGCTTCTCTCAGATTCCGAGATCTGCTGATGCGGAGTGAGTCACCTCGACCTCCGGGAGTCCCTAGCGCTGTCGTGCTGTCCTAGCCACCGTAGAATGGGGAAGCCTGTCCCGGGTCCCGGTTGGAGCGTTTGAACACAGGGGAGCACCTCTCCCATCGAAAAAGCTCCCTAATTTTGTAGGCCTGTGCCTTGCAATTGGGTGACTGACAGCTTAGTGTTCCCAATCTGGGGTCCCTCCTTCCCACGATCAAGGGTCTGAAGTAGTGGACTGGGGCCACTGACAAGTGCACCTAATCTTAAAGGGGTGTGTGTGTGTGTGTGTGTGTGTGTGTGTGTGTGTGTGTGTGTGTGTGTGTGTGTGTGTGTGTGTGTGTGTGTGTGTGTGTGTGTGTGTGTGTGTGTGTGTGTGTGTGTGTGTGTGTAACTTTATTTATTTTGAGAGAGACAGAGAGTGAGCAGCCACTGACAAGTGCACCTAATCTTAA